>WNNG01000087.1:0-90134 GCA_018208015.1 Medicago ruthenica
TGCAGGGCACTAAGTTGCAAATGAGTTCTGCCTATCATCCAGAAACAGATGGGCAAACTGAAGTGATAAATAGATGCCTGGAAAGTTATCTGAGATGCTTTGCTTCAGATCAACCCAAAACTTGGTCAAATTGGCTCTCTTGGGCTGAGTTTTGGTATAATACTACTTATCATGTGTCTATTGGGAAGACCCCATTTGAGGTGGTTTATGGCAGACCTCCTCCTAGCATTCTGAGATTTTTATCTAATGAGACTAAGGTGGCTGCTGTAGCACTAGAGCTGAGTGAGAGAGATGAAGCTCTAAAACAACTCAAATCACACCTTCAAAGGGCTCAGGAGCAGATGGCTAGCTATGCTAACAAGAAGAGAAGAGATGTGAGTTTTATGGTTGGAGAATGGGTTTTTCTGAAATTACGACCTCACAGGCAGCATTCAGTGGTTAAAAGGATCAATCAAAAACTAGCTGCACGTTTTTATGGGCCTTTCAAAATCTTAGCCAAAATTGGCGAAGTTGCTTATAAGTTGCAACTGCCTGATCAGTCCAGGATCCACCCTGTGTTTCATGTGTCCTTACTTAAGAAAGCAATTGGAGACTACCAGGTCCATGGAGAACTTCCCAAAGATTTGGAACTCACAGATGAGATTGATGTGTATCCGGAGAAGGTTATGGGCTCCAGGTTGACTGTTAAGGGAGGAGTGAATGTGCAGCAAAGTCTCATCAAGTGGAAGCACAAGACATTGGAGGATGTTACATGGGAAGATAATGAAGTACTGCAGGGTCAATTTCCAGATTTTAGCCTTGAGGACAAGGCTGTTTCTATGGAGGAAGGAGTTGATAGAAATGTGGATCAAGTGGTGGGCGTTGACAGTGGGCCCAAGCCAAAGGTTTGGAGGGTTTACATGAGAAAGAAAGGGAAAGGAATTAAGAATGATGACGTGGCTGCATGATTTGGATGAGAGGCTTCCTTTATAAGTGGGTGGAGTCAGAGAGAATAATCAGCCTTGAGAATTCTGTTATTGTGTGGGGTCACTGCTATAGTGATAGTGGGAGCACTACGTGCTTAGGGGCTGGTAGTATTTCACTACCAGTTTGTTATCTGTCTTTATTCATTTTTCTGTTACACTTGTAATTCAATCTTCAGTAATACAATTGCAAGTTTCCTTCATTTCTCCATTATATTTTCACTGTTCCATTCATACTTTTTCATACATAAACCTATTACCTCACCTTTTTGCACTTTCAGTAAGGACATTATTCTTCTAAGATTCACAAATTCCTAAAAAGATATAAATATGTGTGTTTGAATCTATTTCAACACACTGAGAAGTGCTACATTGATCTCAAAACTGTTGACAACCACTTGTTGATCATAAATTAGTAACCTTTAACTTCTTCTGTTGTTTCCTAAAATATGGAAGAACTTATCTAAGCCTTTCGAAATTCTCCTCTAATACATTTTTTGAGTTTTCCAATATTTGTATTATGAAAAAAAATAAAACCCTTATTCAATTTGCTGGACTACTCTTGCTTCCTTTTTCCCAAAACCTCTCCTACCATCCTAAACTCTCAAACATCCCTAAATACATACGCCACAATCAAATTATTGTTGCTCTAATACATGCATAATTGTGGCCTAAACATATAGAAACAGTTAAATATATTATCTAAATCCTATTATGGTAGTCTATAGTATACTGTTTGTCCACAGTTAAAAAAAGTGCTGTGCAAAGTATAAGAAACACTCAGTTTAGCATTTTCTAAAGTCTAAACGTTACAACTATTGCCCACACCATCTACCAACTTGTCTATATAAGATTTGTGAGCATCAAAGTCTATTTTAGCCAAATCACAAACACATAGTTTTTCAGAAAATGGCCTAGAAAAGTCAAATTTTGGCATTGTTCCGTTATTTTCAATCATCATTTTAAAAAATGTGTTGCCTAAATTGCATAATACTTATATAAACAACCATTGTTTAAACCTATAGAGGTGGTGGAGGAGGTAAAAATATTGGCTTGGAATCACTTGAAAATCAAGTCAAAAGGATTTGATTATTCAATATCTCAGTGATGTATTGCCAGTTGGGGTGCTTTGGAAGAGAAATTTTGCACTTTGATCAGTAGATGGTGGATTTGATGAATGATAGGATAGGATCACGATGGATTACTTGAAGAAATTGGATTGTTGTGGGGTCTAAAATGTATAAGGGAAGTGTTGGCAATAGGTATGTTTGTGGTTAGAATGGAAGGGACTGAAATGATTTGATTGGTTTTGGTGTCCTTGGTCTGTAGGGGTGTGAAAACAGGTAGAATTGGGGCTGTGGTGCTGTATTTGTACTATGCAGCATTGTTGTTTTGATTGCAGCTATGCTTGACTACATGTAAGGGGGTGTTCACGGATACAACTCAATTCAATGAATCAATCTAACTTCTCTTTTTTTTTTTTTAGCAAAGAATCAATCTAACTTGAAGTGTTTGGTTCTGATTTTTTTTTTTTTTTTAAGTTTAAGTTGAGCCTAATTCAAACTGGTCAAATATAGAGTGGTTTGGTTTGGATAATGAATTAATGATTTGAAACTTACAAACTTCAAAATACAATAATGAATTTGTTATTTTTGTAGATGTGGTTGAAGAATTTTAAGTGTTAAATCTAGAAATGTTTCAATTTAGATTATGGGCTAAAAATTTCAATTATTGAAATTAATAAAAAACACATTTTGTTTCATCACAGGTGACGCCACTCAAATCAACTTGTTCATCAACATGTTGAGTTGGTTTAGATTTAACAGTAAAATGATGGGTTTTGACCTAATCTAAAACGATGAAATTTGATTAGGTCGGATAACGAGTTAATTATGGGTTTTCTTTCTCATGAAGTCTTTTTCTATAAAGAAAAGAAAATAACATATATGTTCCATTTATTCTATATTAAGTCTTCGTTTACTTGTTTTTTTTAAAGCAAAACTGAAGAAACTCGCAACATGATAACACATTGACATTCTAACTACATTGACACCCCAATGCACCATCAATTCTATAGAATCTCTTCAAATGCATTATTAATACGAAAAAGAAAAACAAAGGGCGGGGGCATATAACAATCCCACCAAAACAAGATCAATGAAAACATAAGAAAGTAAATCAACTCTAATCAACTCTGTCTCTGAAGAAACCTTCTCTAGAACAAATAGGCATGTGCTCCCATCAAACTAAACTATCAACAAAGAAGCCAACATTGACGAGTCTGTCTTCACAAAATTTGTGATTGCAACACTTTCATAGTACCACCTTTTTTTTTATGTTAAAGAGCGGACAATAATACAATCATAGAGCATACAAAGAATTCCTATCCCTGCACCGAACCAAAAGATTTGATACCATCTTTTGGAAAAAACCGCCATAGAAAAACCACTACCGTTGTTTAATGACAAATAGAGAATACAACTTTATGTAAAAAATTTAGGCTTAAACTCACTTTTGACCCCCTAACTTTGCAAAAGTAGCGATTTTGGCCCATATTAAAAAAAAAACAATTCAGCCCTCAAACTTTGCCCCTTTTTGCAAGAATCAATTTTGACTCGGTCAGCGCATATGTGGCACCTCACTTAAGTGAGTTGGATGCCACATATGTAATTTTTTAATTAAAAATAAAATAAAAAAGCCAATTGTGTATTTCTTTAATTAAAAATAAATTCAAAAAAGGAAATGATAAGGGATGGAACACGTGATTCTTTAATTCTTCCCAATTTTCTTCTCAAATTCATCATCACCACTGTTCATCATCTTCTCATATTCAAACATAGCATCAACCATCAACATCAACACCCACCATTAAAGAACCAATTATTTTTTTCTTTCTCTCTCTCAAACCACTCAATCTCACTCCAACTTCAACTCTCAAACCTCTTCTCATACTTATCCGTATCCTATTAATGGATGAAGAAAGAAAATCCCAACGAGGGCTTTTTGTTTCAATTTTTCATCACTCCATCCACCATTTCTTCAAACTGTGTTGTTACACTTTCCCGATCCATTTAGATCTGATTTCCACCATGTACGGAGTCAAAGCTATGACCTTCAAAATCCACGACGGTTACCTTGAAGCAATCGTCAGAGGTCAACGTTGATTACAAAAATCTCTGTCGATGTGAAATTGGAAGCAATAAGAGTATTAAGAAATCCAATTAAGGGGTTTACCTTTAAGAACTAGGGTTTTGAATTTCTTTGGAAGAGTTTGGATTGGGATTTGGTTGTTAGGGTAATGGAGGATAATGTTGGAGAATCTGAATGAGGTGTTGTGGTTGTGTTGAAGTGTTTTGTAGGAGAATAATGATGGTTGGTTTGATGAGGCAACTTTGGTCCTTTGTTGGTTTGGTTGAGTGGTATGAATGATGAGGAACATGCATAGTTGAAGGGGATGAATAAAATAGTGAAGTGATGAATTTTCTGTGTTTTAGCTAATCAGTCACGTGCCATCCTATTCCCTTTCCTTTTTTTTTTTCCTTTCTATCTATAAAATACACATGTGGTTTTTTTATTTTTATTTTAATTTAAAAAATACACACGTGGCATCCAACTAGCTCAAGTGAGGTGTCACATATGCGTTAACCAAGTCAAAATTGACTCTTGCAAAAGGGGACAAAGTTAGGGGCTGGATTGTTGTTTTTTTTAATAGGGGGCCAAAATCGCTATTTTTGCAAAGTTAGAGGATCAAAAATATGTTTAATCAAAAAATTTACAACACATTGACTACAATACATCAACGCCCTCCACATCAAATATTTAAATACATCTGAAAACACTCTAAGACAAGAGTATAAGAGAAAAGAAAAGAAAAGTTAAATACAAGCTTGAGTATTTTGAACCGGTGCATTTTGTAATGAAGAACTATAACTCATATATATAGTTTTGGTCTCCCCTTCCTTTATAATTAATTCTAAGCAATGTGAGACTTTTTTCAACATATACATTTTCAATCAACACAAATAACTTCTATGTATGTTGTTGGGCTTCAAGTGTGAGTGATTATGTCCCACATCGATTAGAAATGGAGGAAATGTCGGATATATAAGAGAGGAGACCCAATTAAGGTTTTGAGTGGAGATGTGGTGTCTAAGTCTCTTAGTGATCCTGGACGTTTAGCTCATTGTCGCCTCCGGCGCTCCCCGGACTCCCCAACAAGTGGTATCACAACCCTGGTTAGGTTCGTGCTCGTTGGGGGAGCGAGAGTGGAATCCTAGTGTGTTTATACCGATTACTATCCCTGTCTAAATCCAAATTTGTTGGCTTTGAACAATAACATAAGTGAAATTGAATACCACATCTTAACCTAAACCTTTTTTTTAAAGAATCTTAACCTAAAACCTTAATACATCATGTATATAAATATTCTCATTTATATATTGTTCAACTTTCGTCTTTTCATCAAATTTATCAATATCATACTTCTAACTCACAATTGCCGCTTCGATCTTTCCAAAATTGCAAATGACTTTTATTGTAACGAGAGAGATGCACAATCTTGCAGGGTAGCAGCATTAATTCCAATCTGACATTTTAAAGGACAGGAAGCAAGTTGGATCTCATTGTTGATAGGTTACCTTGTGATTGTAATTTGTGAGGCGCAAAACATAATGGCCTTATTAATTCATCTCTTAAAATCTATTGAAACAAAACAAACTTTCGGTTCGACTATCCCTTTCTTGCTACATTTGATTCAATTATCGTCCTTCATTCTTAACGTGTACTAATTAATTAGGCTTTATTGAAGCATATGTTAAGAATCCCATCAACCTATCTAAATCATTTTCTCATTCACTTCAGTTTTTTGTCTTCTCCAACACAGTGACATATCCAACCTTAGCTCATTCCTGTCCAAACAAAAAACTTAGCTACTTAAATTATTCATTTCATGATATCAATACAACAATATAACACCATTGTGCCGTCTTTGGTCGTTGGTTGGTTTACCACATTTTTATCGTGACACTCACTTACCGACGTTGTATTTTTGTGCACAACATAAGATCTAGTGTAGATATGTTATAAGATTATTATGGGACCCAAAACATGGAAAAATAAGGATAAAAAAAATACCGGATCATAAGAAACCACACAATTTGTTGATAGATAAGAAGTCATGTCACTCGTTAAGGTGCACTCGTTAATTTGTTTTGTTATTTATTTATGAGTTGCAATTGTAAGTGAATATTGGGCCCTACATATATTGTAATTGAGGCTTTTTTGTTTTCTAGCTTGTGCTGTAGACAGACCAAGCAAAGAGACATCAAAATTCAAAGAGTACTAAAATTGAACTCTTTTATTACTGAGTCCTTATACTTTGAACTTCCCACTTTTTTATCAAGATACATGAAGCAAAACAAACCTTGTCTTGGAAGTATGTGCATTTGTGCACTTTGACTAGTCCACTTAATTACTTGCAAACACACCAATAGATAGGTAAAAACGGCCTACTTTGTGTCTTCAACTTAAACGGTAATTTGTTTACTACTAATGTAATATCTTGTGTTTGTAAAATTTTCATGAGTAAATCTAGGGGGTTCTCTTTTTTACTTTATGATAACCTTTTTTCTCATTTTGGTGATCATGGCAGAGACTAAAACTTGAGTTGGAATAATTGTATAGGTCCATAAGTGAAAGATTGATTCTACCTAATTGATATGATTCAATGTGGAAGATCTTAAAGTATCTTCAATGGATGGATGGGAACCACCACCACAAGCCTACCACTTTCGAGTAACCTTTGGTGCTTACCTTTTTCTTACTTTATCGATTAATTAACCAATCTAATCTTATATATTAAAATTAAAAAGGGGATGAAAGTTGGTAATTTTCTTTTGGATAATGGTTATTGAGTTTGTATCCGCTAAATATTTATAGGTAAAACGCAAAGAAAATACAAGGTTGGAGTTTCACTTTCACAGATATTTTATATGAAAAGTATAAATTGTTGTCTAGGTGATAGTGATACAGGTTCAAGTAAAATAGTAGCACTGTTGAGGCAAGAGCCAAGAGATAACATTAACTACATCATCATCCACTACACTACATCAGCTAAATGCTAGGCCAAGCGATTCTAAAAGTTAAATTAGTGCTTCTCAAGCCTATTTATATATAATATCTTATTTCTCTGGTACCTACTCACGTTACTCAAGTTTACAATTCATCATTTAAAGCGTGATTTGAGTGATTCGACAACTGTGATCTAATAGATATTGAATAACTATAATATCATTTTAAAATTTAACTTAACTCTTATAAAACGGCCTTATAAAGTGAGCATCACACCCACTTATAAGCTTATTTTTATATCTTATTTCATTAAATGTAAAACTCTTTAACAAAGTTGATGTGGTTTAATTTGATGTATTTTAATTTATTAAAATTTTAATCTATCTAGGTATTGTCACTAATAACTTTTTTTTAGAACATGTCCACTTTAATTTGGATCTCTACAACAATGCAGTTTAGTTCAAACAAATATGTTAGAATATCAAATAGTAAAAGAAGAACAAAGAAACGCGAGGACAAGGATGAAGGGAGCTGTGTGCCTAGAATATCAAATAGCCCCCTTACTTCTCTTATGTGCCTATGAGCCATACTCAACGAAATCTCATTAGTTTGCTCATAAAAAAATATCTGTAAAAAAGATATAAAAAAAAAAACTCAATAGTTTAATTTAATGAAATAGTTTAGAAATTAATACTATTAAAGATTAATCCAACAATTGAGATTGAGTTGAACCACATAAAGATAATCATGTCCGTACACTCTAAGTTTATTATGAGAGGACAGGCTAGCCACCTCATTCTTGTTCTTTTGCTCTTTATTTCCTCTCCTATAAAAGTCCAATTAAGTTCGTTAGATTTATTAAAGGGAAAAATAAAAATGTCTTAATGAATTGACAGAAAGATAAGGACAAAATTGATTTTCATTTTGACTAAGCAAAGGTAATTGCTTATAACACACCAATCACCATCAAGATAAGAAGCTGGTCACTCATCATTATCAATGCATAGTGCAACAAACAGTAGCTTTGGAGAGAGATAATAAAAACCTCATAAAGAAAGCATTGAAGAAAGTTTAGAAGAATAATTGTATTGTTTCCATTTGGATGAGTATGGAAAACTACAATGATTCTTCTGAGTGGCAGCATTTGAGCACAAACTGGTCTCAATACAGTAGTCATCATTCACACTTTCCTGTGACTGTACCTACACAGACACTACCTCATAATATCTCTGACTCTTCTTCTGGTTCTTTTCAATATAGTGAATTTCAGTCATGGAATTTACCTATTGAAGGTAGTGTTGAAGATAGGGCAGCAAGTGCTTCCAAGAGTCACAGTCAAGCAGAGAAAAGACGTAGAGACAGGATTAATACACAGCTTGCTAATCTTAGAAAACTTATTCCTAAGTCTGATAAGGTAAACCAATTTTGTTTGTTTTCATGTTTGTCACATTTAATTTAATTATTTAGTTGAGTATTAGTATATATATTAGTGTATTAACATTTAAAGCTTAGACTTTGTTCCATATTTCATGCAAGAAAATGGAATTAGCCACTTAGGGAAAACCCAAGTGATAATGTTGCATTCATTCAATTCAGGCTTTGAAGAATAAGTGTGCTATTGTGATTTTGACAAAAGCTACCTTTTGGAACTTCCATAAAATGTTGTAGCTGCCGTAATTTTGTCAAACTCGCTATAATTCAAAACATGGACTTAGTTTTAATTTGGATTGTACTTTAAAGTATGAACAACTTGGGATCAATTTCTTAGTGTATGCTGGGATTGACCATGAATTAAGCAAAATCATGATGACACCGTTATTCTGCCAATTTTAATGTGAATCCAAGCATGCACCAGGTATTAATTACCACTTTCCCTTTTATTTAGGAGAGAATCTAGGATGAAACTTACATTATTATACACAGAACATCAAGTTTTTTAAAAATGGTCTCCAATCGCGCCTGTGCTGCGGTGTCAAGATATCTGATGACTCTAGTCATATACAAATACGACTATGTAGCAATGATACTTTAGATTAAAGGTGTCTCCAATGTCATATACAAATACGACACTAATACACGTGATTGTATTTAATCACATCCATTTTCTCAAATTATTTTCACTGTCGAAGTGTTTAGGGTTCAGCGTCCGTGTGTGTCTAAGTAATTACGAATTAACTACTCCTCTAGTCGTATTTGATTGCAATTTTCTGCAATATTAAGGATCCCGACAGAACTGCAACGCGACTTCGATTGAATACCTTGCATAACATAATCATTTGTATACTTGCAGATGGACAAAGCAGCATTACTAGGGAGTGTGATAGATCAAGTTAAAGATCTAAAGCGGAAAGCAATGGATGTTAGCAGAGTCATCACAGTTCCAACTGAAATTGATGAAGTATCAATAGATTATAACCGTGTTGTTGAAGATGAAACCAGCACAAACAAAGTGAACAAATTCAAAGACAACATCATCATCAAAGCTTCTGTTTGTTGTGATGATCGACCAGAATTGTTCTCTGAACTAATTCAAGTCCTCAAAGGTTTAAGACTTACAACAGTCAAAGCTGACATAGCAAGTGTTGGTGGCAGAATCAAAAGTATACTGGTGCTTTGTTCAAAGGATAGTGAAGAAAATGTTTGCATTAACACTCTCAAACAGTCCCTTAAATCAGCCGTGACTAAAATTGCTTCATCATCAATGGTATCTAATTGTCCTACAAGAAGTAAGAGGCAGAGATTCTTTTTGCCTTCTCATTTCGTATAGTAATATGATGCAAAAATGTTATTTTCTATTCACTCCTTTTTTTTTTTTAATTAGGAGGGTCATTTATTTTTGTGGGGGCAATTCTTTGCTTCATTTTTCAATAGTTATTTATTGTATACCTCTGAGATATATAGTATTAGTTTGTCCATTAGGGAGATGAAACATTGATTTTGTACCACCAATTAAGGCAAAAGCAAAGTTAAAGTGGGAAATTGAATGCTAGGCAAAGCATATGCATAAAGTAAAGTAATCAGGTGTGTGATCAATTGCTGCTTCCAAATGGAACAGTACAGACTTTGATTTTATATCTTAATCGACTGGATTATTTCTTTTGGTAATAAAATTATTTGGCGAGTTGGGTTTTGGAGGATCACAAAAATCAGAAAAGTTTAGGTGCATTAGTTTTCAATTTTAACATAACAACTAATATACTAACATTTTTATTAAACAAAAAGTATTAAAACTAACCAAAGTAAGAGAAAAAAAAACTTGGATAACATCCACCAACGTCACATCGATGACAGAATTCGAACTCATTTTGTAATTTGAGCTTAATTTTTATCAATTGGATCAACCTACACTAATAATCAACTATATAGATTATTGGATAAGCAAAACAATGAGTAAAATATTAAGAGATATTTAATCGAGTAAACAACTACTTTAGTCTATGAAAGTTTTGTTGGGACTTTTGCGAGAGCCTACAACGTTGGAGTAGATCATCACATTAGACTAAGAGCAACCACAAAAGTACGTCTACAAACAAAATTT
Organism: Medicago ruthenica; assembly: GCA_018208015.1. Lineage (NCBI taxonomy): Eukaryota > Viridiplantae > Streptophyta > Magnoliopsida > Fabales > Fabaceae > Medicago > Medicago ruthenica. The sequence goes on from WNNG01000087.1 coordinate 10,570, forward strand.
TAAGGCATTATGTTTATGGGTTCTTTCACTTTCATGTTGCTCAATATCTAATTTTTTTTCATCCAATGCGAGACTTGTAACTTACACATGTCATATCAACATTTTCTCCCTCAAGTGTGAGGCTCTATGCATCCTTGATCCAACACCATTAACCACTCCTTCTCTCCCTGATCCTCACCAAGTCGAACCACGCTCTGATATCACTATTGATACTTTTGAGGGAGCCTACAACACTGAGGTGAACGATCACTTCAAGCTAAGACCAGTCACACAAGTGAGTTTGACCAACACATCTTCACTCAAAACCTTAAGACAAATGGTTGTTGGAACAAAATGTATGAACAATTCCTTTTGAGTTTTGATGATAACAAAGTGTTAAAAAGAAAATTGGATATGTTATTACTTGTTCTAAGTGTGCAGGACCATATATTTAATTGTTGTATCTAACAGTGGTTCTGAAAGATCAAGTTAAGAGCAGAAGGAAAATATTGAAGCTTGTGTTGCAAGTCTGAAGACAGCGTCTGAAGAAGAGCTTCTGAAGACAGCATCTGATGACCAGTGCGTCTGAAGACCAGCTTCTGAAGATGTGTGTCTGATGAACAGTGCGTCTGAAGACCAGCTTCTGAAGAAGTGCGTCTGATGAACAGTGTCTGAAGACTAGCTTCTGAAGAACTGAGTTTGAAGAACAGACTGGGAGTCTGAGTCTGAAGGAAACGCAGAAGTCAACAACTGTCACTGTCAACAGTAAAGTACTATACAGTCAGAACCGCTCTCTGCAACCTCTGTCTCCTTGGACGAAACACGCAGCCAGTTTTTAAGGAAACAATTCAAAACGTGTTCCTCTGTTTTTCTGTTCGCACACCAGAACAGGAAGGAATTATTGTTGGCTGAAGCTTCAATTTACAACGGCTCTATTGATGACCTGACATCTTCTCAACAACTCTTTGTTCCTCTATAAAGATCTGAAGATTTGAAGAAGAACTTGTTCAAGACTCTGTTACTCTGTTTTCTAGAAACGCCATAAAACTGTGCCAAATTAGAAAGTCATCAAATAACTTAGAAATTCTTACAAACCTTCTTATCTTAGAATTTCTTAAGTATAGAGTCTGAATCTGTGTTGTATTTTGTGAACACCACTGATAGTATATCAAGTGTTCAACTCAAACATATTCTTTTATAAATCTGTTTGATTCAAAGTCTCTCGCTTGTGTGCTTGAGCAATCAGAAGTCTCTTACTTTGTGTTTGAGCATAGAAAGTCTCTTACTTTGTGTTTGAGCAAGGAAGTCTCTTACTTAGTGTTTGAGCAAGGAAGTCTCTTACTTAGTGTTTGAGCATAGGAAGTCTCTTACTTTGTGTTTGAGCATTGGAAGTCTCTTGCTTTGTGCTTGAGCAATTGTAATATCCCGCTTATATGTAGCGTTTATCTGTGCTAGAAACTTGAGAAGCAAGCAAGAAAACCAAGTAATTAAGTGTAATGGCAATTTTGTAAATAAGCCTAAGAGGAAGTTTAATTTGAAATTGGCACAAGATATTTACTTCTCTTCATATCCATTCCTTCATATTCATTCCAAAATTCAGAATTCTTTCCCTTCCCATCTCATCTCTCACGCCCATCTCACCTTGCCATCATCCCTCCAAACTTCATTCAAAAACCTAGTAAGAAAACACTTGCAAGGAAGCTTGAGTAGAAAGCTAGAATAAGTGAAAGAAAAGAGGAACAAGGAAGAACAAGGAAGAGTTAGAGTTGGAGAAACTTAGGGCTTTGGAGATCAAGTGTAATCAGCACCAAATTGTGGATTAAGGTGAGCTCCACTAAGTTTTATACCCATTTAGGGGTAAATTTCATGGTTTAGAGAGGAAAGGAATTCATGATGATTTTGTCTAGATTTGTATTAGTTAGTTTCCCTATTGTTAATACTTGTTATGCTATGATTTTATATGTTGAAAACCTTTGATTTTGATGTACAAATGCTTGCTGAACTGTGTTGGAACTTAAAACTCGTTTTTGAACTTTCTGGGACAGCTACAGGGACTGCAACCCCTGGATTCATCGTGCCACGATGGCTTTCATCGTGCCATGATCATACTGATTAGGCAGCCATCGTGCCACGATAGGTGGCTGGCGTGCCACGATGGATCCAGCAAGGAACCTCATTTTTGAAATGTGTTTTCTAGCCAGAAATCATCCGCACAGCGCCAGTATGCTTTTGCACATTTAAAAATGGAAGAATAGATCATAGTATACCTCGTATTAGCATGAGTGTGGGGTTAGAAACTTCACTTATCTTTAAGGATTAACCTCATTAAGAATCAAGAAATTAATTATGACAAAGGGTAGAGTTATACCTAAGATACCAAGCAAGTTAGGGACATAGTTCCCCACTTTAGTTAATGGCTCATGAGAACGATGAGTCGATAACTTAATAGGTTAATAAGATTATACAAGATACTCGAGATGAGTACAAGAACACCATCTATATCAAAGATTAGAACCTTTTATAGGTTAAGAATTCAAGACTTAGCAATTCAAGAATGAGAATTAATTATAAGCTGGGCTTGATGTGTCTCTCGTATGCTCGCTAGTTAGTATACGAGGGGTTCCTGTGAAGTTACCGCCTTTAATGGCAGCCGGAACGGTGAAGTTACCGCTCGTGAGGGCAGCTACACATCCAAGTCTTAAAAGTTAATGTGTCTCCTGTCTGCTCGTCAGTTAGTATACAGGGGGTCCCCGTGAAGTTACCGCCTTAAATGGCAGCTGGGACGGTGAAGTTACCGCTCGCGAGAGCAGCCACACAAAGATAAGAGGAGTCCGGTGTTAGCCTGATATGATAGGAATTTTCACCGGTAAGAAGGGAGATGTACTTCGGGGTTACTCCACCCGGATGCACTCCGTAAAATGAACCAAGATAATGTAATGTTTGTTCAACCCTAACTTCTAACTTAAAGATGCTAAAGATGATTATGTATATTATATGTAATACAAGAAATGACGATTAGTTCTCAGTGAACGAGACGTGATCATAGGATGTCCCCAAGATCACTCCGTATAAGTTTAAGATTAAGCATGGAATATGAAATGTATAAGTTAAGACTTGGCGATCATAGGTATCCCCAAGATCGCCGAGGTAGGCACGGCAACCCTAGGTTCCCTGAGGTTGCCAAACAGTAGGTAGGGTAGGAGCTCACTGAGACGTTAAGTCTCATCCCTTTCCTTCTGGTGCAGGTTCTTCGCAGGTGGCACGACGTAAAGGTAAAGAGAAGGCTGTGGACTGAATGTGCTGCTTATGCTTTGTTATTATGGATAATTGTATAAGGATGTTGTATTATGATGTATATTATAGAAATGCTTGTATCGGATAACAAGATGTACGACAAACTTATGTTTTGTATAAATATCACCAATCTTTCTGTATTGTATTTAATGTATCCGGTACGAAATTTTAATACTCATAAGAGATCCTAGGCAATCTCGATATGGGTGTTACAATTTGGTATCAGAGCAGGTCGATTCAGACCGTGCCTTGGGTCATTAAAGTACAATCCAAGTTTGTGGACCTCTTGGATCCAGGACATTATTCTAGATGTTATGTTCAGTTAAAACTGATCACTTTGACTTGTATATGACAGCTAGGATAAGATGTCTGGGAGAAGAAGAGGTAGACCTCATACTAATCAAGCCAGTGACGAGAGCGGAGGACCCAGTCAGAATTCATGGGAACAGATGATGCAGCAACAGCAGGCCTGGCAGCAACAGTACCAAGAGCAACAAGCTCAGAATGCATTACAGTATCAGCAAATGATGCTGATGATGCAACAACAATCTCAGCAACAGGCCCAAGCTCAACAACAATGGATGGAAATGATGCAACAAGGACAAGGTTTCCATCCACAACCACCACCTCCTCCAGTAATTGGTAACCCCGTGTTCCGGGAGTATAACCGACATCATCCTCCGGAGTTTAACGGAGAAGGTGAACCACAAGAAGCCAGGAAGTGGATTAAACAAATGGAGAAGATTTTTAGAATGGCTGATTGTTCAGAAGAAGATAAAGTGGTCTATGCCACGAACCAACTCAGAGGCGCAGCAGAAGACTGGTGGGAATCTGCTCAGCGCAGGATGGAAGCCAATGGTGTAGAAGTGAATTGGGAGAATTTCAAAGGGGTAATGTTGGAGAAATATTTACCTTTGTCCTATAAAGTAAAGAAGGAGCAAGAGTTCTTAGAATTGAAACAGGGTAGCATGTCAGTGGCAGAATTCACCAAGAAGTTTGAGGAGTTGTCTTATTATTCTACACATAACGAATATGCTGAGAACGAAGTGTGGAAAATGAATCAGTATAAACGAGGCTTGAGAGGCGAGATCGATACTGCAGTGAGTCTCCAAAGAACTGCAAGTTACGATGAATTGGTACACGACAGTTTAGTGGTCGAAGCAGGACTTGCAAAGACTTCAAAGGAAAGATCAGTTGCTTTTGAAAGAAGAAAGAGCAGGATGCAGGATAAGTATCATGACAAGTTGAAGCCAAAGGGATCACCGCAAAGAGGAAAGCAATCTAGTCCGACCTCAGTATATTCTGCTTGCAGGAAGTGTGGGAAGTCCCACAAGGGTGAATGTATGATGGGTATGGGTGTCTGCTACGGGTGTAAGCAACCTGGGCACTTCATACATGAATGTCCGAATAGACGTGGTAAAGGACCAGCTGAAGGAACGACTACTAGTAAGGGCAGGGTGTACTCCCTTGATGGTGCAAAGGCTCTAGCCAATGAAGATTTGATTGCCGGTATGTGTTATCTTGGCTCATACCCAGTAAAAGTTCTTTTTGATTGTGGCGCTTCATGCTCTTTTATTTCATATAAATGTGTGGAGACGCTTCAATTACCTTTGTCTCCGTTGAATCCTCCCATGTTAGTATCCACCGCTACTGAAGGCGGAATTGAGGCAAGTTATGTTTGTGAAAACTGTCCTATCACTGTATCCAGTAAGACTTACTATGTTGATCTAGTATGTCTCCCGATGGAGCAACTTGACGTGATTTTAGGCATGGATTGGCTCTCTGCTAACCATGTGTATATTGGATGTTCAGAGAAAAGTATTTATATGCCGACCAGTGATACGGCAGAAGGTGTGGCTTTATCTGAATTGATTAACCGCACCCATCAGTTAATCCAATTCATTTGTGCTCAAGATAAAGGATTTTATGTAATGCTCACTGTGGCTTCAGAGTCAGAGTTAAGTCCCAGTGATATTCCTGTTGTGAATGAGTACCTAGATGTTTTTCCTTCAGAAGTAACTAGTTTACCTCCAGAGCGAGAGGTGGAGTTTTCAATTGATTTGATTCCAGGAGCGGAGCCAGTGTCTGTGGCACCGTACAGAATGTCACCAGCAGAGTTGAAAGAGCTGAAATCTCAGCTAGAAGAATTGATTCAGAAGCATTTCATCAGACCTAGTGTGTCACCTTGGGGTGCTCCGGTCTTGTTAGTTAAGAAGAAAGATGGAAGTATGAGGCTGTGTATAGACTACCGCCAACTTAATAAAGTGACTATCAAGAACAAGTATCCTCTTCCAAGGATTGATGATCTTTTAGATCAGCTCAAGGGTGCAACAGTATTTTCCAAGATTGATCTTCGATCGGGTTATCATCAGATCCGTATTAAATCTTCAGATGTGTCTAAGACGGCGTTTCGAACGCGTTACGGGCACTATGAATTTTTGGTTATGCCTTTCGGTGTAACTAATGCTCCAGCAGTATTTATGGATTACATGAACAGAATATTCCAACCTTACCTTGATCAATTTGTGGTGATTTTCATTGATGACATCTTGATCTATTCTAAGGATCCTCAGGAGCATGCTCAGCATTTGAGAATCGTATTGGATGTCCTTAGAGACAAACAGCTGTATGCTAAGTTTAGCAAGTGTGAGTTCTGGTTGTCCGAGATTAAGTTTTTGGGTCATGTTATTTCTCAAGGAGGAGTAGCTGTTGATCCATCTAAAGTAGAGGCTGTTCTCAATTGGGAAAGACCAAAGAATGTAGCTGAAGTCAGGAGCTTTCTAGGCTTGGCAGGTTATTATCGAAGGTTTATTATGAAGTTTTCTCAGATTGCCTTACCCCTGTCACGCCTCACCAGAAAAGATGTACCTTTTATCTGGGATGAAGAATGTGAAGAAAGTTTCAGAGTTTTAAAGAAGAAATTGACGAAGGCACCAGTGCTGGCAATACCAGATCCTGAAAGGAGATACACCGTTTTCTGCGATGCATCTTCCAAGGGACTGGGAAGTGTTCTTATGCAAGGAGATAAAGTGATAGCTTATGCCTCTAGACAGCTCAAGACTCATGAGGAGAATTACCCCACCCATGATCTTGAGCTAGCAGCAATAGTTTTTGCATTGAAGATATGGAGGCATCATTTGTATGGTGCACAATTTGATTTGTTCAGCGATCATAAGAGTTTGAAATACTTGTTTGATCAGCGAGACCTCAATATGAGACAAAGACGGTGGATGGAATACTTGAAGGACTTTGATTTCGACCTGAAATATCATCCGGGAAAAGCAAATGTGGTAGCAGATGCCTTGAGTCGAAAGGCTTTAGTTAAAGCTGAGGTGATGATGCATACATGTGGATTGTATGAAAAGTTTAGAGACCTTAATCTACATGTTACAGAGTTAGAAGGTGGCATCTTGCTGAACAAGTTAGATATCTCGTACGACCTACGGTTTAGGATTGCACAAGCTCAATCTGTGGATATGGACCTTCAGAGGAAAGTTGGCCAAGCAGGATTTTCATGGGCACCAGATGGTGTAATACTGTTCGAAGGAAGGGTTTACGTTCCGAATGATGTGGAATTACGAAGGTTGATTTTAGAGGAAGCGCACAAGAGCAGTTTTAGTATTCATCCTGGTACCACCAAGATGTATCAGGACTTGAAAAGAGATTATTGGTGGCCTAGTATGAAAAGAGATGTTGCAGAATTTGTGTCGCGATGCATTGTTTGTCAGCAGGTGAAGATTGAGCATCAAAGGCCTGCAGGGATGTTAGTACCATTGGAGATTCCATTATGGAAATGGGAAGATATAACCATGGATTTTGTGAGTGGATTACCTCGAACACAGCGAGGACATGATTCCATCTGGGTGATAGTGGACCGGTTAACTAAGTCAGCTCATTTCTTGCCGGTTAAGACTACTTACCGAGCTTCTCAATATGCTGAGTTATTTATTTCGGAGATTGTGAAACTCCATGGTGTGCCAGCTAGTATTGTGTCTGATAGAGATCCTATTTTCACATCCCACTTTTGGAAGGCTTTTCAGAAAGCTTTGGGGACAAGATTAAAGATGAGCACGTCCCATCATCCTCAGACGGACGGACAATCCGAAAGAACCATACAGACGTTAGAAGACATGTTACGGGCATGTATCCTAGAAGATGGGGGAAGTTGGAACGATCACCTACCATTGATTGAATTTTCTTACAATAACAGTTACCATTCTAGCATTGGAATGGCGCCATATGAGGCATTGTATGGTAGGAAATGTAGAACCCCGCTTTGCTGGGCTGAGGTTGGAGATAGGAGTATTTTGGGACCCGAGATCATTCAGGAGACGACCTTAAAGATTAAGTCCATTCAGGATAAAATGAGAACAGCTCAAAGTCGTCAGAAAAGTTATGCGGATAAGCGGCGAAGACCCTTAGAATTTGAAGAAGGGGACCATGTATTCCTTAAGGTTACACCCAAGTTGGGGTTAAGAGGGGCATTCAGGACTAAGAAACTTTGTCCAAGATATGTTGGACCGTTTCAGATACTTCGACGTGTCGGACCAGCAGCTTATCAGTTGGCGCTGCCACCGGCCATGTCAGGTTTACATGATGTATTTCACGTCTCGCAACTAAGGAAATTCATTCCCGATCCTTTTCAACCAGTGGAATTGGATAGTATTGACCTGAGATCAGACTTAACTTTTCAACCTGAACCAGATCAGATAATTGATCGCGATGTTAAGACCTTGCGGAACAAGGAAATCCCTATTGTTAAAGTTGTATGGAAAGGTTCTCCCGACGGCGAAGCGACCTGGGAGTTAGAGTCAGAAATGCAAGAGCACTACCCACATTTATTTTCAGGTAAATTCTAAATTTCGAGGACGAAATTTCTTTAAGGGGGGTAGATTGTAATATCCCGCTTATATGTAGCGTTTATCTGTGCTAGAAACTTGAGAAGCAAGCAAGAAAACCAAGTAATTAAGTGTAATGGCAATTTTGTAAATAAGCCTAAGAGGAAGTTTAATTTGAAATTGGCACAAGATATTTACTTCTCTTCATATCCATTCCTTCATATTCATTCCAAAATTCAGAATTCTTTCCCTTCCCATCTCATCTCTCACGCCCATCTCACCTTGCCATCATCCCTCCAAACTTCATTCAAAAACCTAGTAAGAAAACACTTGCAAGGAAGCTTGAGTAGAAAGCTAGAATAAGTGAAAGAAAAGAGGAACAAGGAAGAACAAGGAAGAGTTAGAGTTGGAGAAACTTAGGGCTTTGGAGATCAAGTGTAATCAGCACCAAATTGTGGATTAAGGTGAGCTCCACTAAGTTTTATACCCATTTAGGGGTAAATTTCATGGTTTAGAGAGGAAAGGAATTCATGATGATTTTGTCTAGATTTGTATTAGTTAGTTTCCCTATTGTTAATACTTGTTATGCTATGATTTTATATGTTGAAAACCTTTGATTTTGATGTACAAATGCTTGCTGAACTGTGTTGGAACTTAAAACTCGTTTTTGAACTTTCTGGGACAGCTACAGGGACTGCAACCCCTGGATTCATCGTGCCACGATGGCTTTCATCGTGCCATGATCATACTGATCAGGCAGCCATCGTGCCACGATAGGTGGCTGGCGTGCCACGATGGATCCAGCAAGGAACCTCATTTTTGAAATGTGTTTTCTAGCCAGAAATCATCCGCACAGCGCCAGTATGCTTTTGCACATTTAAAAATGGAAGAATAGATCATAGTATACCTCGTATTAGCATGAGTGTGGGGTTAGAAACTTCACTTATCTTTAAGGATTAACCTCATTAAGAATCAAGAAATTAATTATGACAAAGGGTAGAGTTATACCTAAGATACCAAGCAAGTTAGGGACATAGTTCCCCACTTTAGTTAATGGCTCATGAGAACGATGAGTCGAGAACTTAATAGGTTAATAAGATTATACAAGATACTCGAGATGAGTACAAGAACACCATCTATATCAAAGATTAGAACCTTTTATAGGTTAAGAATTCAAGACTTAGCAATTCAAGAATGAGAATTAATTATAAGCTGGGCTTGATGTGTCTCTCGTATGCTCGCTAGTTAGTATACGAGGGGTTCCTGTGAAGTTACCGCCTTTAATGGCAGCCGGAACGGTGAAGTTACCGCTCGTGAGGGCAGCTACACATCCAAGTCTTAAAAGTTAATGTGTCTCCTGTCTGCTCGTCAGTTAGTATACAGGGGGTCCCCGTGAAGTTACCGCCTTAAATGGCAGCTGGGACGGTGAAGTTACCGCTCGCGAGAGCAGCCACACAAAGATAAGAGGAGTCCGGTGTTAGCCTGATATGATAGGAATTTTCACCGGTAAGAAGGGAGATGTACTTCGGGGTTACTCCACCCGGATGCACTCCGTAAAATGAACCAAGATAATGTAATGTTTGTTCAACCCTAACTTCTAACTTAAAGATGCTAAAGATGATTATGTATATTATATGTAATACAAGAAATGACGATTAGTTCTCAGTGAACGAGACGTGATCATAGGATGTCCCCAAGATCACTCCGTATAAGTTTAAGATTAAGCATGGAATATGAAATGTATAAGTTAAGACTTGGCGATCATAGGTATCCCCAAGATCGCCGAGGTAGGCACGGCAACCCTAGGTTCCCTGAGGTTGCCAAACAGTAGGTAGGGTAGGAGCTCACTGAGACGTTAAGTCTCATCCCTTTCCTTCTGGTGCAGGTTCTTCGCAGGTGGCACGACGTAAAGGTAAAGAGAAGGCTGTGGACTGAATGTGCTGCTTATGCTTTGTTATTATGGATAATTGTATAAGGATGTTGTATTATGATGTATATTATAGAAATGCTTGTATCGGATAACAAGATGTACGACAAACTTATGTTTTGTATAAATATCACCAATCTTTCTGTATTGTATTTAATGTATCCGGTACGAAATTTTAATACTCATAAGAGATCCTAGGCAATCTCGATATGGGTGTTACAGCAATTGTAATCTTTGTGATTATAATGAAAATCTCTTGTAAGTGACAAGGGGACTGGACTACTTCCAGGTTGTGGAAGGAACCAGGATAATTGCTTGTGTCCTTCTCTCTCTCTCTCTCTCTCATTTACTATATCCGCTGCAAAACAACTCTGAAAATAACTTTAGAATTTGATCAATATCAGACTCTGAACTAACATAAGTTTTTGAGAAAGAAAAAGGCCAACACAATCCAACCCCCCTTTTTGTGTTTTTCTCACCTTCAGTTGGTATCAGAGCTCTGGTTCTGATATTCAATCACCTAACAGTGAGTCAGTTAAGATCCTGAGAAAAACATGCCTTCTGGTGATTCTGATGAATCCTCTCAAAGAAGTGGTGGTGCTTCTGTGTCATATGACTATGGTACATATGAAAGGAAATCTCACTCACACCATAAACCTCCTATGTTTACTGGTGATCCTAAGAAATTTTCATGGTGGAAAAGCAAGATGTATAGTCATATCATTGAAATAGATAATAGTCTATGGGACATCATTGAAGATGGTATAACTATATCAGTTGATGAAGAAGGAGTAGCTATTAATAGAAGAAGCCTTACTGATGGTGAAAGAAAGATCTACAGAAAACATCACAATGTAAGAGGTATCATTGTGGACTCTCTACCTCACAATGAGTATCTAAAGCTAAGTGATAAATCAACAGCTAAAGCCATCTTCACCTCTCTCTGCTGTAATTATGAAGGAAACAAGAAGGTTAGAGAAGCAAAAGCAAATCTTCTGGTTCAGCAGTATGAGCTGTTCAGAATGAAGGAGGATGAAAATGTTGAGACTATGTTCTCAAGATTTCAGACTCTGGCTTCTAGACTTCAGATTCTGAAGAAAAGCTATACTACTGCTGATCATGTGAACAAGATCCTCAGAAGTCTGCCATCTAAATGGAGACCTAAAGTGACTGCTATTGAGGAAGCTAAAGATCTAAATACTCTAAGTATTGAAGATCTTATAAGCTCTCTCAAAGTGCATGAACTAGGACTCAATGAAGATGAACCTGTTAGAAATCTGAGTCTATAGCACTTAAATCCAAAGGAAAGTCTTCAAAAGCCCTAAAAGCTTCAAAATCTGATGAAGAATCTCCTGAGGGAAGTTTTGAAGAAGATTCAGAAGCTGAGGAGCTAGCAAGGCTTCTAAAAGAATTCAGTACTTGATGAAAAGACAAAAGAAGTTCTCTAACAGGAGCAGCAACCTCAAAGGATCTGGTTCTAAGAAGGAAGAACAGAAAGGTTGCTACAACTGCAAGAAAACTGGTCATTTTATAGTTGATTGTCCAGATCTTCAAAAGGACAAATCAAAGGAGAAATCCAGAAAGACCAACTCAAAATCAAGCAACTTCAAAGACAGATTCAAGAAAAGTCTTATGGCTACATGGGATGAGCTTGACAATGAATCTGAGTTTGAGAATGAAGATGAAGAAGAAGCAAATGTAGCTCTGATTGCTACAACATCTTCTGATGAAGAGTCAGGATCAGACTCTGAAGAAGAAGATGATGTATATTTTGAACTTACACGTTCTGAACTTGTTGAAACAGTTAAAGATCTTATGAACCACCTCAGAAGCAAGTTAAGTCAATTAAAATCTTTGAAAAAGAAACATAACTTGTTGGCTGATGAGAATCGCCAACTTCAGAATCACATCAATGAGATTGATGAAGAAGTTAGAGAACTCAGAGAAATGGTTCATAAGAAACCTGATGAAGTTCCAAGTGAACAAGAAATTGCTCTTCAGGATTTCATCTTAACAGGAATCAACAGAAGTAAGGTTGCTTCAATGATTTACAATATTAACAGAAACAGAGGAGAATGAATTGGTTTCAAGAATGATCCATTCAATCATTCAACAGAAACAATTCTACCATTTTCTGGAGATATTATGAAAGGCACTGGGGTGTGCTTTGTACCTGCATCTGACAGTTCTGAGAAACTGAATTCATCAGAAACTGAGACTGTTGAACCTGAGGTTCTGATCAACTCAGAATCCAAAACTTCTGAACTTAAGGGAAAGATGAAGGCAAAATCTAAAACTTTTCCAAAATTTAAACCAAAAGGTTCTAAGTCTAAGACTATGAGGAAAACAGACTTTAAATCTGAAAAGGTTCAAAGTCTGAAAAGATCAGAACCTAAGACAAGCAAGTCTCAGACTCTGAAAAATTCAAACTCACATTTTCAAAGTGCTGTGTTTAGAAAACCTTCAAGGAAAACTAAACCAGCTTATTGATAAGTGCTTAAATGTTGTTATATTTTGGTACAAATTAAGGCACTTATGCTTACTTGTTGTACAAGTTACCTTAGGATTTGAGCATAAATGTGTTAGAAATGCAATAAATGTGATCCTAAGCCTTACCCCATGTGATTATGCAGGAAATACATGCTTGAACCTGATTGATGCAAAAGATTGAAGGTTTTCTTGATGCCATCGCTACAAGCGCAGGACTCATCGCTAGTAGCGAGGATAGGCAGGGATTTCCAGACATCCATCGCTTGAAGCGCAGCATCCATCGCTTGAAGCGAGCCTAGGCAGGGAATTTCAAAGGCTGGTCGCTAGTAGCGACAGACCTTGTCGCTACAGCGACCAAAGGGGCGGTTTAATGTTGATGGTGACGTGGAGCTCTATGATTGGCCAACTGAAGTCCTCGCTACAAGCGACAGGCTGGTCGCTTGTAGCGAGCGAACATTTTCTCAGCATATTTAAGGAATTTTAAGCTCATTTCTGAGAGAGATAGTTTTTTATCAGTTTTAATATTTTCCAGAGCTTAGAAAACTTGTTATCTTTGAGAGAGAATAGGCATAGAGGGAGAAGAACTTCAAATAGCAATTAGATTTGGATTGAAGAAGATCTTAAGAAGCTTTGAGACATCAAGCTCTCACATATCTTCATCTTCCTTTCTTATTTTGCAAGAGTTGTCATGACAATGATCAACTAATCTCCTTTGTTGGGATTAATAGGTAATCAATCACTCATGTTGTAAACTTTTGATTATTCAATATATGATTCTAGCAATTTTTATATACCATTGAATTTCTTCTTGCTTTTCAATCTTATGTTTGATTTAAATGTTGTTGAAAAAGGCTTTTGAATCTAGGTTTAGAATGATTTTCTATCAAGATAAGAAATTCTAGAAATGGGATTTGGTTTTGATAATTACATTATAGTATTGGATCGTAAAGCTTTTGAATCGTTTAATAGATTGAGAAATCATCGATTAAACGATACAATCGATCTCACGACGTCATTTGGGAAATCAATGATGTTGTTGAGCAATACGTAATAATGCAATATATAAGAAAACGCTAGAATTCGTATTTGTGATCAATCGGATATAAACGATGTTTGATTGATGAAAGTTAATCCTAAACACCTTCTATGTCCTATTACTCTACTATTTATTTATAAAGTTTTTAAAATGATGAGTAGTGTAGTATAAAAACAAGTTAAACCCTAACTTAAGACGATAATCGAAGTTGAACGGTTTATGATATCACATTAATCCCTGTGGAACGATATAAAAACTAATACTTACTTTTGTTCATTCAACAAAATGGCGCCGCTGCCGGGGATTAAAGTTATGATGTTATAATCATTGCAACTTTAATTATGGTTTTAAGCAATTTTGCACAAAATTCTTTTATGTATATAACTAATACTTCTTATCCATCTTGTTTGCTAATCCTTTGTGGTCAGATTGTTGATATCGTTTATGCGAGGTCAAGTTTCAGAGGACCAACTTCTTTTTGATTCCGAGATAGAAAGAACAGCTCGTAGAGCCAATAGCAAGAATCGGAGAAAGAAGCAACAAGCAAGGAAGAGGCAACAAGAGGAGAGTTCTGTTTCTAGTCAATCATCTAGTCCTAATCCAAGCCAAGAGTTACAAATGGCTGCAGCAGGAGATGGTTCAGGAGGTTCTGCAGTACCATGTACTAACAGTCCACGTCGTTTTGCACAACTGGGGAAAACTCCGCGGACTGCCAAGCAAACGGAGATGAAGACGGGGATATTACAAATTCTATATGCTAATCCATTCTCAGGATTAGACCACGAAGACCCGTTCCAACATCTCACTAAATTCTATGAGATTGCGGGAACCCTTGGTGAGACGGAAAGTAATGAGGAGGCTATGTGGATGAGAATGTTTCCACACTCATTGATTGGTAAAGCTAAGGAGTGGTACTTGGACCAACCTCCGACGGTGATGACGAACTGGAATACACTTGAGGAGAAATTCCTTGAGAGGTTCTTCCCTCAGAATCGGTTCATGGAGGCGAAGACAACCATTGCGGTGTTTTCACAAGGTACAAGTGAAACACTATGTGAAGCCTGGGAGCGTTTCAAGTCAATGCTCAGAAGATGTCCGAACCATGGATTTGATGAGTTAACACAAATTCATCTCTTCCGGAACGGAATGCAACAACAATCCAAGCTTTTGCTTGACGCTGCAGCTGGTGGTTCTTTGATGGCCAAGAGCGCGGAGGATGCTGTTGCTATTATAGAAAGAATGGCGTTGAACGATCACCAAGCTCATCACAACCGGAGCCAGAGCCAAAGGAAGGCGGGAATCTTAGATTTGGGAACTAATGATGCGATCCTTGCACAAAACAAGTTGCTCACGCAACAAGTGGAAGAGTTGACAAAGAAAATGGCCAACCTTCCTCAACAAATGAAGGACATCCAGAACGAGCAAAGAAGACAACACCAAGTCGCATCTTGCGAGCTTTGTTCGGGAGACCACCCAACCGGATTCTGTCCGCCCCCCACAGAAGAGGTAAGCTATGTTGGTAATCAACCAAGGCCTCAACAGTTTCAAAACCAATTCCAAAGCCATCCAAACAACTTCCCAAGAGGGAATAATCCGAATTACGGCCAAGGTTGGAGAGGAGAAGCTGGGCAGTACAACCGACAACCTTACCAGAACTTTAACCAATATCAACCTCCACAACAAAACCGCAACCAATCCACCGATGAAACCCTCAATCTATTCATGCAGCAGTCAATGGCCAACCAGAAGAACACTGATGCGTCCATTAAAAATCTGGAGACGCAAGTGGGTCAATTGGCACAACAACTTTCTCAAGCTACTCAACAAGGCGGAACCTTTACCGCCAACACACAAACCAACCCTAAGGATCATGCATCATCATCGAAATGACAATTAAGTCATTTTGATGAGGAAGTCCTTGCAACAAGAGACAACGAAAATTGCAAGGCAATAGCTACAAGGAGCGGGAAGGTAATTGGCAAAGGTATAGGGGATAATCTTGAAGTAGAGAGAAGGGTGGTTGAGAATGAGGTGAAGGAGAAGGATGAAGATGAAGGACGTGAGGAAGAAATGGAAGATGTACATATAGAGGATGTAGTAGAAAAAAATAATAAGGATGTAGTTGAAAATGAGAACATTGTATGGAAGAAGGATGTGGTGAAGGAGAAAGGCAAGAAGCAAGATATAGTGAAGAATGCACCAACACCGCACCTACCTTACCCAACTACACCAGCCAAAAAAGAGAAGGAGAGGCAGTTTGCTAGGTTCCTTGAAGTATTCAAGAGGTTACAAATCAATATACCGTTCTCGGAAGCCCTAGAGCAAATGCCTACATATGCCAAGTTCATGAAGGAAATCCTTTCCAAGAAGAGAAGGTTTAACGAAGAAGAAACAATTTTGCTAGACGCAAATTGTAGTGAGATCATCCAGAACACATTGTCAAGAAAGAAGAGAGATCCGGGCAAAGTTACATTGCTCGTGTCCATTGGCAATGTTGATGTCGGCAAGGCACTCATTGATTTGGGTTCAAGCATCAACCTAATCCCACTATCCGTTGTCAAAAGGATAGGTGATATAGTTGTGAAGAGAACCAACTTAACCTTGCAATTGGCCGACAAATCCTACACTCGTCCATTGGGAATTGCTGAAGACGTGTTGGTGAAAGTCGACAAGTTCTTGTTCCCCGTCGACTTTGTAGTGATGGATATTCCGGAGGATGACGATGTGCCACTACTTCTTGGGAGAACTTTCATGCAAACGGCACGGATGATGATTGATCTTGACGGAGGCTTAATGAAAGTCCGTGTGGACGATGAAGAAGTCAATTTCAACATCCATGAAGCAATGAGGTTCCCTAGTGATAAAGCTGCGTGTTTCAAGATGGATGCAACGGAAGAATTGATAGTTGATACGAGAAATCAGTTGCATGACTTGACGCATCTTGAGAGAGTTTTGACAAACGCACTAAGTATCCTAGGAGAAGAAGATGAGCTAGAGCTTGAAGAGTGTTTGAAGGAGCTCGATTCGTTGAAGGAAATTCCTCCTCACAAAGCCAAAATCGAGGAATTGACGAATGAAGCTAAAGTAGAAGAAGTGAAACCGGAGATGAAGATATTGCCCTCACATTTGAAGTATGTGTTTCTTGATCAAGAGGGTACCAAACCGGTGATCATTAGTAGCTCCTTATCAAACCATGAAGAATCAAGATTGGTCGAAGTTTTGAAGTCCAACAAGGAAGCAATAGGTTGGACACTATCCGATTTAAAAGGGATAAGTCCTTCCTATTGCATGCATAAGATCATGATGGAAGAGGATTATAAGCCGGTAGCACAACCTCAAAGACGGCTAAACCCAAACATGAAAGAAGTAGTCCGGAAAGAAGTAGTGAAGCTACTAGAAGCCGGCATGATATATCCGATCTCGGATAGCACTTGGGTTAGTCCGGTTCAAGTTGTCCCTAAGAAGGGAGGTATGACGGTTATCACTAACGAGAAGAATGAGCTCATACCGACTAGAACCGTGACCGGTTGGAGGATGTGTATCGACTACCGGAGGTTGAACAAAGCAACTAGAAAGGATCATTTTCCTCTACCATTTATGGATCAAATGCTAGAGAGGCTGTCAGGACAAGCTTTCTACTGTTTCCTTGACGGGTATTCGGGTTACAATCAGATATCGATGAATCCAGACGATCACGAGAAGACTGCATTCACATGTCCTTTTGGGGTATTCGCATATCGACGCATGCCGTTCGGTTTATGTAACGCTCCAGCAACATTTCAAAGATGCATGCAAGCTATATTTGCCGACTTGATAGAGAAAAACATTGAAGTGTTCATGGACGACTTCTCAGTTTTCGGGTCATCATTTGATTTATGCTTGGAGAATCTGGGCACGGTACTGAAACGGTGCAAGGAAACCAACTTGGTGCTCAATTGGGAGAAGTGTCACTTCATGGTAACCGAGGGTATTGTCCTTGGTCACAAGATCTCCTCCAAGGGTATCGAAGTTGATAAAGCTAAGGTCGACGTGATAGGAAAACTTCCACCACCAGTCAATGTCAAAGGAATCCGAAGCTTCCTAGGCCATGCCGGGTTCTATCGGAGATTCATCAAAGACTTCTCAAAAATCGCAAAGCCATTGAGCAACCTGCTCAACAAAGATAAGTCTTTTGATTTTGATATTGACTGTTTAAATGCATTTAATAGTTTAAAGGATAGCTTAACATCCGCACCCATAATCACCGCACCAAACTGGATATATGATTTTGAACTTATGTGCGATGCAAGTGATTATGCGGTAGGCGCGGTGTTAGGTCAACGCAAGAACAAAATTTTTCATGCTATACACTACGCAAGTAAAGTTTTAAATGACGCACAAGTCAATTATGCTACCACTGAAAAAGAATTACTTGCCATAGTGTTCGCATTAGAAAAATTTCGTTCGTATCTCATAGGTTCGAAAATTGTTATTTGGACTGACCATGCAGCTATCAAGTACTTGATTACCAAACCTGACTCAAAGCCGAGACTCATCCGTTGGATGTTGCTACTCCAAGAGTTTGATTTGGAGATTAAGGACAAGAAGGGGACTGAGAACCTAGTAGCTGATCATCTGTCCAGATTGGTGAACAAAGAGATAACGAAGAATGAAAGGGACATCCTTGAAGAGTTCCCGGATGAACAATTGCTTATGGTGCAAGAAAGACCATGGTTCGCGGACATGGCCAACTACAAAGCAACGGGGTTCATACCGGAGGATTACACATGGCAAATGAAGAAGAGGTTGTTGAGAGACGCCACTCAATTCATTTGGGATGACCCGTACTTATTCAAGATTGGAGTAGACCACTTAATAAGAAGATGTGTTGCAAGAGAAGAAGCCAAGGACATCATGTGGCATTGTCACAACTCGCCATATGGTGGTCACTACAGTGGAGAAAGAACTGGAGCAAAAGTTCTTCAAGCTGGCTTTTATTGGCCCTCGTTGTTCAAGGACTCATATGAACATGTGAAAGAATGCGAGAGTTGCCAGAAGACCGGAGGGATTTCAAAGAGGAATGAAATGCCTCTACAAAGTATCCTTGAAGTCGAAGTCTTCGACTGTTGGGGTATTGACTTTGTAGGGCCATTTCCATCTTCTTTGAACAACGAGTATATTCTGGTGGCTGTCGACTATGTGTCAAAGTGGGTTGAAGCAATAGCATCTCAGAAAGCCGATAGCAAGACGGTGGTCAAGTTTCTGAAAAGGAACATCTTTTCCCGATTTGGAACTCCAAGAGTGCTAATAAGTGATGGAGGTTCTCACTTCTGCAATCAGCAGTTAGCAAAAGCACTTGAGCACTATGGAGTAAAGCACAAGGTAGCTTCACCATACCATCCACAGACGAACGGTCAAGCCGAGGTATCCAACCGTGAAATCAAGCGGATACTTGAGAAGACCGTGTCATCTTCAAGGAAGGATTGGGCGATGAAACTGGACGAAGCGTTGTGGGCCTATAGGACCGCATACAAAGCTCCTACGGGTTTCACACCATTCCAGTTGGTGTATGGGAAGGCATGCCACTTGCCGGTCGAGTTGGAGCACAAAGCGTTCTGGGCGCTCAAGTTTTTGAACCTTGATCAAGAGCAAGCTGGGGAGAAGAGAAAGCTTCAAATGCATGAGTTAGAGGAAATGCGTGACCAAGCCTATCAGTCAAGCAAGCTTTATAAGGAAAAGGTTAAACGGTATCATGACAAGAAGATCATGAGGAGGGAATTCAAGCCTGGTCAGATGGTGTTGCTGTTCAATGCAAGACTACGATTATTTTCGGGTAAATTGAAGTCCAAGTGGTCCGGTCCGTTCATGATAAAAGAAGTAAAACCTTATGGAGCTGTGGAACTTGAGGATCCTATCACTAAGTCGACTTGGACAGTGAATGGACAAAGGCTTAAGCCATATTTTGGAGGTGAAGTCGTTCGGCACACGACGACGATTTCACTCATCGATTCTTATGCGTAAGCGAATCAGGCGTCGATCTAATGACGTTAAACAAGAGCTTGTTGGGAGGCACCCCAATTTTGTAAGTATGTTGTGTTTTTAGTGTTAGTTTACTTCTGTACAAATATTTATGCATGTTGGGATAGTGGCTAGAACTCCAAAATTTATTTTTCTGTTTCCTGTCATGGTCGCTACAGCGACCAACTCATCGCTGTAGCGATGGAATTTACACTACGTCGCTGTAGCGACGCACTTGTCGCTTGTAGCGACAGTTTTTGTACTTGCGCTTGTAGCGCCACACCACGCTTGTAGCGATGGGCTTTTTGCCTGTCGCTGTAGCGACGGATCGCGCGCTTGTAGCGAGCGTATCAGAAAACAGTTTTATAATACCCAGGCCACTCCTGTCGCTTCAGCCACCCCCAACCACTTTCATTAAGTGCATTAGCCGTTTTATCTTGCATTTTCGCATCTTATCTCCACCTGTAACATTTCCATTCCCATTCCATTACTTTTCTGCATCTGTTCATTTTCATTTCTGCAAATCTGCACAATCACTCTTTACTTCTGTTTAATCTCAACCAGCAACACTCAAGTATGTTATTTCGTTCCTCTCTGTTCCTGTTTAGTAGCTTTTTACTTGTTAATAGTGCCTGCATGCTGATTTTAGAATTTTAGGGTTTAGGGTTTTTGCGAAAATTTTGAACTTAAGCATACCCTGTTGTTTACCCATTGTTATACATAGTTTAAGTTGTTATAAATGAACGAAAATCACTTGAAAAACTTCCCTGTAATCCTTTTTGTTCTTAGTAATCGTATTTTGGAAAAACCCTTTGTAAAAATTCAAAATAAATTAGGGTTTTTGAGGATTTAGGAAGTTTAGGTGATTGTTTCTCATTTTTTCTAGCTTGAATGTTATTTTCGCATGCTACAAGTTAGTTAAAAATCAGAAAAAAACATGAATTTTAAAAATGGGTCTCCTCGCTAGAACAGCGCTTGTAGCGCAGGAACCAGACTTTTTCTGGGTTTCGTCGCTACAGCGACCAAGCTGTCGCTTGTAGCGAGCGAACCCAGAATTTGTTTTATTTTTGTTTTGATTGAGACTTGACTTGTACCCTACTTAACTTTCATCTGTTTTGATCATTTTTGTAGGAATGGCACCTAAAACCTCTTCTAAACGTCAAAGGAACGTTGAAAGCTCCTCGTCACGATAAAGAGCAAATGTTCAACCACACGACGCAAGTCGTTTCTTAAGATGGAGGAACCAGGAACGCTACGAGGAGCTGAGGACAAGACGCATCTAGTCTGAGAAGAGGTTCGAAATTTCTGAAGAAGGGGAGTATGGAGGCTTAGCAGCCATGATTAATGAGAGGAAGTGGGGAATTCTTTGTACGCCACCTCGGAGGATCAACTATGACATCGTGCGCGAGTTTTACGCGAACGCGATCCCCTCTGATCCGTCTGATGAGTTTACTTGGACGACCTATGTGCGAGGGCGCACAGTCACCTTCGATCGCATGTCTATCAACGCGTATCTGGGCAAGCCTCTGGAGCTAGTTGATGAGGAAGAAGATAATCCGCTTGCACCCACTGCGCTTTGTGATTTCGGTGAGCATCAGAGGAGTGGTGAATGGGATCACGAGAGCATCGCACGGGACATCTTCCAGGCGGGGAAGAGTTATGATGTGAGTAGGGCTTCGGGTAAGCCTTTCCGAGCATTTCGTGAGGACATGACCACTGAGGCTCAGGTAATCCTTACCCTTATTCTATATAACATCCGCCCCAAATCTCACACCTCCTCCACCACTTTAGATGTGACCCCTCTTGTCCATTATATCCTCACTCAGCGTCAGGTGGACGTTGCTAGGCTGATAGCTAATGAGATGAGGATAGTAGCGGAGAGTGGTATTTTACCCCCGGGCAAACCTAAATGCCCTCTAACTTTTCCCGGGTTGATCATGGGTCTATGTAGGCGAGCTAGAGTTCACATGCCATCACAGGTTGATGAGGAAATCAAAAACCCTATTGATGATAGATACATCAATAGGTACTGCTCTACACCTGCACCTGTTGCCCCACCACCCCCCTCAGCTGGACCATCATCCTCAGCAGGACCTTCTCATGTACCACCACCACCACCTCAGACTACTAGCCACCCTAGCCACCCGACCATTCCACCTTTGGACTTCTCGAGTTGGGATTCTGCTACTGTGAGCTCCTTTTTGTTGGCGCAGAATGCGTCAAATCATCGGGCACTTACTACGATTCAGAGCCATCTGCACGACAGTGGCCAAAGCCCGTGGACACCTGCTTTCTTCTCCGAGCATATCGCTTGGCCTGGGGACAGGCCATTCTTTCCAGGAGGGGCAGCTGCAGCTGACGCTGGTGATCAGCAGGATGCTGGTGATGAGGGTGATGACGACGCAGATGTGGATGCTGATCTGGATGATGACTCTTCAGCTGCTACAAATTCTATTGATCGCATGGCAGCTGACTTGATAGACTCTGAGGACGACATGGCCACAGACTCAGATTGATGATGCAGAGCTGCAGATCTTGATTTGTTTTCTCTTTCGTTTTATTTATTCAGCTTTGTACTTCTTTAACACTTTTGATTTATGCTTTATATTTTGAGTATGTTTTATGTACCTTGGATTATATTACTTTATGTTTATGTTATTTATATTTTGGGTATTACATGTAGTATAGTTTATATTTTAGTTATGTTTTGTTATTTATTTTTGTTAAAATTTTTTTTGAAAATCCCAACAAAATTTTGAAAGAAAGATGAATGATTCAAAAGCCAATGCTTGAACTGTGAATCATCTGAGTGATAATGATAGAATGAGTGTTAAAGCGCGCAGCTAAGGTACTCGTTTTCTTGTTTTTCTAGGTATATTCGTGAATGTGAATAAGTTCTTTACACACACAAGTTAATTTATTCAGTTTTTAAGCAAGCATGTGTTTAGTTTTGAACCAATATAGAACTAGCCAAAAATGTGAGGAATCCTCAACCTTTGTATATATATGCAGGAGACCAATATCATGTTTAACTCAGTTATATTATGTTAAATCTATTGTTGTTTTAATTTGTATAAGAGCATTGAAATGATCAAGGCAATTTTTTTGAAATTGAGAGAAATACTTGACCAAATGAGCCTACCCTGTGAGATGAGTGAGTATCTGTTAACCCATCTGAGCCTAATGGAATCAGAATTGTTAACTGTGGACTGTCAATTTAATAAGCTCATCTGCTTATTTAAATTGCCGGAGTTTGTAAAAAAATTCAGTTCATAGTTAACTCTTTATTAAATTCTGATAGTTGTTTTCTTTTGAACCCTTATCCGTCGTTTTTATTGACCTTTGCCATAATAACAAAGGAACATTCGATTAGGGTATCATTGGAATAAGTTGGGGAGAAAGGAAGGTTTTATTTAATTCAATGTATGGTGAATGATGTTAATTGATCTTGACAACAAGAAAAGAAAAGAAAAAAAAAAAAAAAAAAAAGAAAGAAAAGCAAACCAAGAAAAAGAAAAGAGAAAAATGAAAAGGTTTGCAAGATTTCAAAGAAAAAGTTGTCAAGAATCAATCAAGAATAGAAAAGTTGGAAATTCACCAAGTGTTGTATTGGAAAAAGAAGGAAGTGTAACTAGTTTGAATGTTTCCTTTTGCTTGGCCATTTGAATTCAAATATCCCACATATGACAATTCTTTTGTAACCTAGCCCAATTACAACCCTTAAAGACCTTTTGATCAATGCCTTTTATGCTTTTGGAAATGATAATTAGATAGACACATAATTTGATTGTATGTTATCATGTTTATTGGATGAGTGTTCATAACCCTTACAAATGATTCCAATTGTTCATATACTTTTTATAGAAGTGTGTTAAGTTTGGTTCAAATTTAAACATGTTGCTTGTTTAGGATTGTATGATTTAATTCCTTGTGTTTAGAACTAGTTCACATTTGTAGAATGTATCTTGTTTAATGAGAAACTGGACTTTAGCTTGCGCAATCACATTTGAATCACTCACTTGATATTTATTTCTTCGCACTTTTGAATCCTTTGCTAATTTGCTCAATACTGTGGTTTTAAAAGCTATGAAAATTTCCTTTTGTTCTTTGGTTTGAGGACAAACCAAAATGTAAGTTGGGGAGAGTTTGATAAGTGCTTAAATGTTGTTATATTTTGGTACAAATTAAGGCACTTATGCTTACTTGTTGTACAAGTTACCTTAGGATTTGAGCATAAATGTGTTAGAAATGCAATAAATGTGATCCTAAGCCTTACCCCATGTGATTATGCAGGAAATACATGCTTGAACCTGATTGATGCAAAAGATTGAAGGTTTTCTTGATGCCATCGCTACAAGCGCAGGACTCATCGCTAGTAGCGAGGATAGGCAGGGATTTCCAGACATCCATCGCTTGAAGCGCAGCATCCATCGCTTGAAGCGAGCCTAGGCAGGGAATTTCAAAGGCTGGTCGCTAGTAGCGACAGACCTTGTCGCTACAGCGACCAAAGGGGCGGTTTAATGTTGATGGTGACGTGGAGCTCTATGATTGGCCAACTGAAGTCCTCGCTACAAGCGACAGGCTGGTCGCTTGTAGCGAGCGAACATTTTCTCAGCATATTTAAGGAATTTTAAGCTCATTTCTGAGAGAGATAGTTTTTTATCAGTTTTAATATTTTCCAGAGCTTAGAAAACTTGTTATCTTTGAGAGAGAATAGGCATAGAGGGAGAAGAACTTCAAATAGCAATTAGATTTGGATTGAAGAAGATCTTAAGAAGCTTTGAGACATCAAGCTCTCACATATCTTCATCTTCCTTTCTTATTTTGCAAGAGTTGTCATGACAATGATCAACTAATCTCCTTTGTTGGGATTAATAGGTATTCAATCACTCATGTTGTAAACTTTTGATTATTCAATATATGATTCTAGCAATTTTTATATACCATTGAATTTCTTCTTGCTTTTCAATCTTATGTTTGATTTAAATGTTGTTGAAAAAGGCTTTTGAATCTAGGTTTAGAATGATTTTCTATCAAGATAAGAAATTCTAGAAATGGGATTTGGTTTTGATAATTACATTATAGTATTGGATCGTAAAGCTTTTGAATCGTTTAATAGATTGAGAAATCATCGATTAAACGATACAATCGATCTCACGACGTCATTTGGGAAATCAATGATGTTGTTGAGCAATACGTAATAATGCAATATATAAGAAAACGCTAGAATTCGTATTTGTGATCAATCGGATATAAACGATGTTTGATTGATGAAAGTTAATCCTAAACACCTTCTATGTCCTATTACTCTACTATTTATTTATAAAGTTTTTAAAATGATGAGTAGTGTAGTATAAAAACAAGTTAAACCCTAACTTAAGACGATAATCGAAGTTGAACGGTTTATGATATCACATTAATCCCTGTGGAACGATATAAAAACTAATACTTACTTTTGTTCATTCAACACTTATGCAAAACCTTTTAAATCTTAGAATGTCAGACAAAGGGTACAAAAGAAACCATATCCTTTCAGAACTAACCCAAGAGGACCCATAAAGATATGGGTACCTAAGTTTGAAATTATTTCTGTTGCAGATATGCTTAAAAGGCAAAGAAAAGGGGAAATCATGGTACCTGGGCAGTGGTTGCTCGCATCACATGACAGGAGACAGGTCTATGTTCCAAACCCTGACCGTGAAAGAGGGAGGAACTGTGGGATTTGGAGAAAACCAAAAAGGCAAGATCACTGGTACTGATATTCAGCTCTCAGAAGATGCTTCAGAACCTGACCAGATTTCTGAGTCTAAAGAAAGTTCAGAAGCTGAAAAACTTCCAGAAGCTGAAAATCCTCCAAATGCTGAAAACCTCTCAGTAGCTGACACTCCTCCTGAAGCCAATCAAGAGCAAGATGTTTCTGAACAAAGTCTTAATGATTATGGCTATGCAAGAAGAACTCAATCAGTTCCAAAGAAATGGTGTTTGGGATTTATTTGCAAGACCAAAGCACAAAAACATTATTGGAAAAAAATGGGTGTTCAGAAACAAACTAAATGAACAAGGAGAAATAGTCACAAGCTCAAAGGTAGATCAAAAGCTCTACAGAGGTATGATTAGTTCTCTGTTATACTTAACAGCTTCTACACCAATGTGAAAGACTATCAGATTCATGAAAACAACATACCCATCTTTGTGATAATATTGTTGCTATCTGTTTGTCTAAAAATTCAATTCTACATTCAAGAGCCAAGCATATTGAAATTAAACATCATTTTATTAGAGATTATGTTCAGAAGGGTGTTTTGGATATTCAATTCATTGATACTGATCATCAATGGGCTGATATATTTACAAAACCCCTCACAGAAGATAGATTTAATTTTATTAAAAAGAATCTGAACATGCATTTCATCTCTTGAAAAAATTGCTTGACTCTGAATAGAAATTGAGAATCTGAAGTTCATCAGAAGCTAAGACTTATCAGACACTCACTTTGAGAGTCTGAAGAAAGTTTAGCCTCTGAAAACATCAGAGTCTGAGTTTCAGAATCTGAATTTTTGACTTCTGATAAAACTCATTATAAGTGGACACTTTACACGTGGCCCACTAATGAGAGTGAATCTGAACAGTTGTCTAACACATGGTTAGAATCTGATAAGTAATAACTGCTGGACAGTGATGAGTTAGTTTTGAAAGTTGTACTTTGCGCCCTCCTAAAGTCATTAATGTGCAGTTGTGTTTAATGTTTTTCTGTTTTCAGTTTCTGAAACGTTTTAACAAAAACACTCAAAACACAGTCACACTTTCACTTTCTTATCTTACACGTTCAGTTTTCAGACCCATTTAAAAACTCTCAATTCTGTCTGAAAAAGTTCAGTAGTACTGAACCATATGTTCTGAACAATTGTGTCTGAAAGAGGTCAGCAGTACTGAACCATATGTTCTAAACAATTGTGTCTGAAACAGTTCAGTGGTA
The DNA here is from genome assembly GCA_018208015.1 of Medicago ruthenica. Taxonomy (NCBI): domain Eukaryota; kingdom Viridiplantae; phylum Streptophyta; class Magnoliopsida; order Fabales; family Fabaceae; genus Medicago; species Medicago ruthenica. The sequence continues at coordinate 37,107 of WNNG01000087.1, forward strand.
CTGAACAAAATGCTCTGAACATTTTTATCTCACGTTTTAACTCTCTTGTGTCTTAAATTCTTGAATTTTCTTTTTGTTGATGACAAAAGGAGGAGTAAAAGTAACAAGTATTCCAGGCTCTGAGCTTACCGAATATAAGTTAATTTCTGATAATTAATTAACTTAGGAGAATGGCTTCTCATCTCTTAGCCTCTGATTAATCCTTTGTGAGATAATTTTGTGAAAAATCACTCAGAAACAGTTTGATTTTTCACCTGTGTGATTTAAATTGAATTTAATTAACCTGGATAAGACTCAGGGGGAGCTTACAAACCCCACCTTGTGAATTATCAGACTCAGGGGGAGCTTACAAACCTCAGACCCTGAAGTCAACTTGTTAATTAAATTAACAACAATTATCTATTAATACTTGTGTTTGTCATCATCAAAAAGGGGGAGATTGTTGGAACAAAATGTATGAACAAGTCCCTTTTGAGTTTTGATGATAACAAAGTGTTAAAAAGAAAATTGGATATGTTATTACTTGTTCTAAGTGTGCAGGACCATATATTTAATTGTTGTATCTAACAGTGGTTCTGAAAGATCAAGTTAAGAGCAGAAGGAAAATATTGAAGCTTGTGTTGCAAGTCTGAAGACAGCGTCTGAAGAAGAGCTTCTGAAGACAGCATCTGATGACCAGTGCGTCTGAAGACCAGCTTCTGAAGATGTGTGTCTGATGAACAGTGCGTCTGAAGACCAGCTTCTGAAGAAGTGCGTCTGATGAACAGTGTCTGAAGACTAGCTTCTGAAGAACTGAGTTTGAAGAACAGACTGGGAGTCTGAGTCTGAAGGAAACGCAGAAGTCAACAACTGTCACTGTCAACAGTAAAGTACTATACAGTCAGAACCGCTCTCTGCAACCTCTGTCTCCTTGGACGAAACACGCAGCCAGTTTTTAAGGAAATAATTCAAAACGTGTTCCTCTGTTTTTCTGTTCGCACACCAGAACAGGAAGGAATTATGTTGGCTGAAGCTTCAATTTACAACGGCTCTATTGATGACCTGGCATCTTCTCAACAGCTCTTTGTTCCTCTATAAAGATCTGAAGATTTGAAGAAGAACTTGTTCAAGACTCTGTTACTCTGTTTTCTGGAAACGCCATAAAACTGTGCCAAATTAGAAAGTCATCAAATAACTTAGAAATTCTTACAAACCTTCTTATCCTAGAATTTCTTAAGTATAGAGTCTGAATCTGTGTTGTATTTTGTGAACACCACTGATAGTATATCAAGTGTTCAACTCAAACATATTCTTTTATAAATCTGTTTGATTCAAAGTCTCTCGCCTGTGTGCTTGAGCAATCAGAAGTCTCTTACTTTGTGTTTGAGCATAGAAAGTCTCTTACTTTGTGTTTGAGCAAGGAAGTCTCTTACTTAGTGTTTGAGCAAGGAAGTCTCTTACTTAGTGGGAATGCATTGGCCATGTACTTATAGCCTCCAGGGTACGTGGTTCGATTCCCACGGAAGGCATGAAACTCCACTTAGGGGGTGGAGAAGACCATGAGTACATCTCGGCCCTTGAAAGATAGGGAGGCCAGCCCATTGGGAGCCACCGGATGTTACAAAAAGCATTGGTCAGAAGTGACAAGGCAATGACATATGAGTCTAATCCGTGTTGTATCCCGTTATGCCTACATGTCACATGTATCAGGTTATGTTAGTATATATATACTTAACAGGCAATACTCAAACTACTCAGATAGTAGTGTAACAGATTTTCAGTTATGTGACGTGTTTTGGTAATAGTGGTACGCAATCAGGAATGTTTAATTATGAAGGTTTTTACCAGAGCACATTTGTTGATATCACCATAGCTTAGCAGAAAAGTTCGAAAATTATTGTACTTAATGTTCACCAGTAAAAGAAGAAGAAGCAAGGAGACAGGTTAGAGCTTGAGGTTCAGGAACTAACCAGCACCAATCGAGGCTTAGGTGAGCTCCCTAGGGGTTTATAGAACCCACTTTGAGAGATTTTAGAGAGTATTGTGTATTTTGAGTAAAGTTGCATTTTCATACCCTAATCCCTTTTTGCTTGCTAATTCCTTGTTCAATCATGCTTTAATCATTCAATTCATAGTTGTAAATCATTCCTTATGCTGTTATGGTGCTTGGGTATGCCTAAATACGTTAAAAATGGTGAAAAATCATGTTTTGAACCATTTCTGGGCTGTCAATTTCGCCCGGCGATCGCAGGGCGAGAAAACGGCGATTTTCACCAGATTTTCCCTGCCTCAAATCGCCCAGCGAAATTGGACAGGTATTTCTTGATTTTTCTGCTTCGTTCTGTGACCTGTGTACGCGTCAGGCGAGGCTTTTGGTAACCATTTTCAAAGAAAACCTTATTTTATAAGAAAAACACCATTATGGGCATATCCAAGGGCATTTAACATATACGGAATGAATGAACAAGGGTTTAGCGACGCATTAGGAGTATAAGGGTTAATTGTATAGATAATTCTAAGAACGGCATATGATAACGATATGTCGAATCCTATGATAGGAAAACAAGATTTAAGAGCACGAGAGTAAGGATTAGGTGGTTAAATCCATTACTGTTGAGTTGTTAACTCTTAAGGAAAAGTATACGACTTTGAAAGTCAAGAGCCTATTTTAGGTAAATAAGATGATAAATGTATTCGGTTTAGAATACAAGAGTAATAGGTGGCTTATGAGAACGATAAGCCAAGAACCTTTTATAGGTTAGGCATTTATGAATGTTTTACTTAAGAGTGCATCAGATATGTACAGTTTCAGGCAATGCATCAGATATGCATAGTTACAGATGGTGTATCAGATATACACATTTCAGTCAGGTTATTTATCAGAACATGTATATATATATATATATATATCAGAATAATAATAAAAATTAATAATCAGGATAAACTTTGTGTCTTCTGTTCTCTCGACCAGTTAGAGAGAACAGGGGGTTTCAGCATTGCTGAAACGGGCAGCAACTTTCCGTGAGGATAACCACACAGAGTTATAGTGTGTCTTCTGTGTTCTCGCCAGTTAGAGCACAGGGGGTTCCGGATACAGCTGGAACGGGCAGGAATCTTCCGCGAGGATAACCACACACTCAGGCAAGAGGAGTCCGGTGATTAGCCTGATATGATAGGAATTTTCACCGGTTATCAGGGGAATGTGCTTCGGGGTTACTCCACCCGGGGGCATTCCGTAAAATGAACCCAGATAATATTGTTTGTTCAACGCTAACAGCTAACATAAAGACATTTATCAGTTAATTATATTATTATGTTATCAGGCAGAGAATAGTTATCAGGCAGGTATCAGATATCAGGTATCAGTTATCAGGCGGTGATCCTAGATTTCCCCTCGATCACCCAGTTATCAGGATATAGTCTAGATCTCATGACTATTCAGTATCAGACTCAGGCAGTGATCCTAGGTTTCCCCTTGATCACTAGTTTAGCAGGATGTAGTCCAGTTTATGACTACACAGTTTAGCAGGACAGTCAGGTAGCCCTCTATGGGTAGGGTTAAGACTTGGCGATCATAGGTATCCCCAAGATTGCCGAGGTAGGCACGGCGACCCTAGGTTCCCCGAGGTTGCCAACAGTAGATAGGGTAGGAGCTCACTGAGACATTATGTCTCATCCCTATCCTTCTGGTGCAGGTTTTCAGGTAGCCAAGTGGTTTTCAGATGAAGATCTTCAGGAGGATGCTGGATGGAGTGCAGATGCTCGTCAAGGTCAAGCTCAGGAGGTTGACAGATTATCTAAGTATATGAGAATGTAATTGTAAATGATATTTGGATATTTGTATAAACGAGCTATTTGTACTCATTCAGTAGTTTATATTGTATTTATTATTGAAAATTTTAATGTACCCAGTATCAGGCTAATACACATGCTAAATATTCTAGATAATTTAGTATGGGTGTTACAATTGGTATCAGAGCAGGTCGATTCAGACCGTGCCTTGGGTCATTAAAGTTTCAATAAAAGTAGTGGGACCATTGGGTTCCGGATGTTGTTCTAAAGGTCACCTCTAGTTGAGCCTGATCAACTCAGTCTAGTATGTGACAGTTAGGATAAATGTCCGAGAGCTGAATGTGACCAAGGAGGAATGAAGTGTATGAAGGTCGTGAGTACATCTCGGCCCTTGAAAGATAGGGAGGCCAGCCCATTGGGAGCCACCGGGTAGTGGGAATGCATTGGCCATGTACTTATAGCCTCCAGGGTACGTGGTTCGATTCCCACGGAAGGCATGAAACTCCACTTAGGGGGTGGAGAAGACCATGAGTACATCTCGGCCCTTGAAAGATAGGGAGGCCAGCCCATTGGGAGCCACCGGATGTTACAAGTATTCTCCTTTATATGTTGCTCAACATCTACTTTTATATATAAGGTGAGATTTCTAACTCACACTTGACACATATCCCCCTGACACTCACCACGTTGAACCCGATTCTTATATCACTTCTGGGGAAGCCTACAATGCTGAGGTGAATCATTACATTAGACTAAGAGCAACCTCACAAGTGATTTTGAACACATCTTTACCCAAAATCTTACGATATATATATGTATATGAGTCCCCTCACTTATATGTTGCCCACACTTGACACATCAATATTCTCTCCTCAAATGTGAGATTCTTCTCGTCGTCGATCCAACACCAAGAACCACTCTCGCTGCCCCAACCCCCCGCCAAATAGAATAAGACTCTGATACCACTGTTTTTGGCAGAGCCTACAACACTAAGGTGGATCATCACATAAGACTAAGAGCAACAACACAAGTGAGTTTAAAACTAAATTTTTATCCAAAACTTTAAGGTATTAGTCAGATGAGTCTCCTCATCTGTATGTTATTCACCATCTACTATTTTTTTTATCGAATGTGAGATCTTTAAATCACACTTGACAAATCAACAAATTTTTTGTAGGATAGACAAATGTTAGTAAGTTAGAGGTGTTGTAGTTTTTAGAATCGTGAACTTTTTTCGTAAAACCCTTTCGATATCTATTTGACTCACCAATCAAGCTACCTATGAAGTATCAATAAATGTCGCAAGAAAGGGGGGTTTGAATTGTGACCCTTTTAAAATTATTCCCGAAACTTTTAACAAGTTTATATACTCAAGAAAGTCCTTGGTAAAGGTTAGTCTAATAAGATTAGAGTTTTAGATATAAAACAATTGTTTTATCCAGGACGAGAGTGTTCTGGATTAATTAAACTTTAAGTGTTTAAATAGTTTTGACAATAACCAAAATGTTCTGGATGAAATTAAGTTTAGATTTAAGCTGTTTTAGCAAGGACCAGAATGTTCTGGAGAATAATTATATAAGTAATATATAAGCAGAATGAGAAAATGATTAAGTGTAAAACTATTCTATCAAGGACCAGAATGTTCTGGAGAATGATTAGATAATTAATATAAAAGCAGAATGATTAAACAATATTATATGTTAGTTTAAGCGTGAGTTTGTATTAAGCAATTGTTTTATCTTGGACCAGAATGTTCTGGATGCAGTTATATAATTAGTATAAAATGATAAAACAATATTAATAATTAATTTTGGACCAGAGCACTCTGGATTAATTTGGTTGTGTTTAATTAGGAACAGAATATTCTGGATAGATTAATAATGATTATTATAATCATGATAGTGTGTGTATATTGTAACGTAAATAATAAGAGAAATGGAAGAAATAATAACACATGAGATTTATCGTGGTTCACCAAACCCGGCTACTTCCAGTCCTCACACCTCGTGTGAGATTATCCACTATAGTATCCTGCTAACAGAAACTTCTGACTAGCACTATATGTTTTTGATCACATCATATCAGTCCGCTACATCTTGTATTATCAACCTCAGCAGACTTCTACAATTCTTTGCTTTCACACAAGAAAAGTTGTTACAATTCTTTCTCAAACTATTGTTATGAATAGACTTGAGAACACAATACACTTTGTTTGATGAGATGGGTTTGGATCAAAGAAATTTCTCAACATTTGTTTGAGATTTTAATAAACAAAATCGAATGAGTATGATCCAAATGATATAATGAGAGAGCTTGGAATTTGTTTGTTTGTGAAAAGCTTGTATGTAGTGATGATTTTCACTTGTAAGAATGCTTGTTTTTCAAACTCTTGCTTTGATCTTCAAATCCTCTTGTATTTATAGATGAGGAGTGACTTGGTGATCAAGTGTGAAAAATAGAGTTGTTGGACACGTTTTTAAAGTTATCCAAAGCTTCAATTGATTTCTTTTTTCTTCTTTAAAACGACCATAATGTTCCTTTACACATCTAGAACGTTCTGGATGTTCAGTTTGCCTTTGTTGCTTTACGTGAGAAGTGACCTTGCTTAGGTCATCCTCTTGTCCTTTCATGATGCCATGCTATTTCACATGTGCTTTAATCCTTTTGATGAGATATTTATCTTTTAATGGGTTTGCTTCAAATGGGTTGAAATTTCTTAAAGCCCAAGACAACTTCTCATATGATTTTCATGCCATGCTTTCTCTTTTTCTTTGTGAATCCAAAATCTTCTTGGAACAATGACCAGAACGTTCTCATGAAACAATTCTCACAAAACAAATTAGTAGATAACAAAATAAAATAAATTTAACATGTTTATAATCTTTAAAACATCAAATGAAGATTTTGTCTACAACGACCTATATATGAAATTTTGCATAAAATTACAGGTTATCTTGATTCCACTAATTTAGTGAACATAATTCATATCTGAAATCAACAGCCTTATCGTGTCAAAAGTATATCCCAGTGGAATCCACCCCCCCTCTCTTTTCCCTGCATATGATTAAGATAAGAATAGATAAACAAATAAATTGAAATGATATGTAATGTGGCAGAACTAGGGGACTGCTATAACTCATTTATGATTCACTACAACAACCACTTCAAGTCATGCAATCAATAAACACACGAGTTTTTTCACGGCATGAAGAATTCACTAGACCATTTATTATTCCATGTAATAACTTGGGTCATGCTAACAAGTGTCTTAAAAACTTACAAAATGGAAACAATTACTAAATTTTATGTTGAAAAAGTTTCTTTTTAAAATTTCAATAGGTTGAATATACGATTTATAAGATAAAGCTTTTACTTTGAGCTTCTTAACAAATGTCCTTAACTTTAAATACTCCCTCCGTTCCAAATTATATGTCATTCTAGTAAAATTTGTTTGTTCCAAATTATATGTCACTTTACAATATCAAAGAATCATTAATGCTTATTTTTCTATTACGCCTCTTACTATTTATTACTTTATATTTTTCCAATTCTTTTAATTATGTTTTCCATACCATTAATAAAATATATTTTTGTAAAACAACTCAATCACTCTTTTCTATACAACATTAATTATATTTCTTATTCTACGTAAAAGTGACATATAATATGGAACGGAGGGAGTATGGTTTAGTCGCATACCAAAATGATAGGTTTGTTTATATTCATTTGTGACTCGTTTTTAAATAAATACATCATCCGGTCACTATTATAAGCAAAAGTTCACATTTTAGTTTCATTTAATAAATGATGTATGTGGTCTTTAATATCACTTAAAATGTTATTTTTATGTTGGTAAAAATGTTAGAGCAAAGTGCATCACTGACTGTAGAGTGAAACCGAAGGATGGAAAAGAGGTGAAACCAAGTGACATAGTTAACAAGGTAATGAGAGCATATGATGTTGTTGTTGAATCACCTACTCAAGAATTATATGCAAGTGTGTTAACGGAATTCCAAAATATTTGTAAAGATTTTCCTAAGTTTCTTAGTTATGTCGAGAGCACCGTATTGGATGTTGTTAAGGAGAAAATAGTGAGGGCATGGGCAGACAGTGTCTTGCATCTTGGCTGCATAACCACCAACAGAGTTGATGGGGCTCATGGTAGACTAATGAAATATTTGAGCAAAATTGTGGGTGATTTGGGTACTTGTTGGGAGAAAATACATGATATGTTGGTGATTCATTTAACTGAGATACAAACATCATTTGGGAGGAGTTGTATTGTATTGGAACATAGATACAAATACATCATTTTGTACTCTGGGTTGGCGGGTTATGTGTCTAGAACTGCGTTGAGCTTTATTTTTGTGGAAGAAAAACGTTCCAAGGAAACCTTGTGCATGGACAAAAAAAAGTTGCGGTTGTGTGATAAGGACATCGTATGGGCTACCTTGTGCATGCTTCATTTCTATGAAAATCCGCCACAACAAGCCTATTCGATTGGATGAGATACACCGTCATTGACAAAGGTTATGTATGGGTGAAGAAAGTAATGAAGATGATTTTTCTGTCGTGGAGGAGTGGAATGGTATTCAGAAATGTCTCAAGAAAGTCTCTTATCAAATGAAACTAGAAATCAAAGAGGTTTTGTGTCAGTTGCCATTTCCAGAAGCCACGATGTTGTCTCCTCCTCCAAGAAAAGTACCAACCAAGGGAGCCAAGAAAAAAGTGGAAAAATTTAGGTCTAAAGCAAATGAGGCATCGACAAGTCGAATCCCTTCTTCGTGGGAGCGTGTTGATTCCCAATTCCCAGATAGTCAATCGTCACCAACTATGTCATCATTTCCTAAAAGAAAGGGTGCTCGTATTGGCAAAGCATCACGTTCCCCACTTCCAACACCTACTCGGTTTCCTAAGCCTATTCCGGTTCCAACGCCTAATAATGTTTTGAGCCCTATTGATTATATGCTAAAATTCATGGTTCCATTTATTGAAAAAATTGTGGATGTTAAAGGCGATGTGAATTATGATTTTCGGGCTATAGCTGAGTTCTTGGGTTTGACCGAAGAAAGTCATACATGGTTCATAGGCATCTTATTCAAGATGTGAAAGATCATATAAATGATTATGTGCGGGTATTTGAGAGTGATGATCGTTTTAACTACATCTTAAATGGCTTGCATCCTCCCAAAAATAGTGGTGGTATTGCACTTGTAGATAAGTGGTTGACGTTTTCGGACATATGTCACATCATTGCAACTTATTATAACCGGCTTGTAGTGGAGTTGACAAATCACGAAATCGGAACTTCGGAATTTTTTTTCCCACTTAGAGGGGTGCCACCGCTTAAGCAAAAAACCTCATCATGTGCCTTGGCTTAATTCCCAATCCTTTTGCTCTTATTTTTTTGAAAGATGGTTGTCCAGTACCTCCATCATCTACGGAGTGGAATATACACAAGAGTGAAGAGGCATCGACTTGGAAATTTGAGTATTTAGATCAACAAGCTAGGTTCCGAGACGTCATGAACATTGAAAAAAGAGAGAATCTGCTCCCACCAAAAAAGGAGTCAAACCAAGTCAATCCAATTTTGTGTCATACTCCTGAAAAAGCAAAAGAAGAATTTCAAGTTATTGCGGAAGATGAAGATGATTCAATTTCACTTGATGCAATATGACTGATTTTTTGTCGGTGTTCATCCTTTTTTTGATCGATATTACACCGACATATTTTTTGTGGTCAATATTGTAACGCCAATTTTTTATGGCCAATATATAACTAACATTATATAAATATATATAAATATATGACTTTTATGTGGCGGAATATGCACCTACTTTTTTATTGGTTATTAATGTTTCCGCATTTGATATCTATATCTATATATATATATATATTTCCGTCAATTTATTGGTTATTATGTTTCATTTAATTTTATTCTGATGTTTGATATTTCATAAACTTTTGTGAAGTTAAACATGTCTGAGGTTGTACAAATTGAAACTCATGTCCGGTACTCTGCTTTCAAAAAACAATTAAGTTTTTTCTAACTCCGACCAACACTATGGATGAGTTGAAAGCACAACTTAACAAATTTTTTTTCTGTTAGTGAAAATCATTATACATGTCATGTATTTGTTCAGATGCCATGTGTAGACCTAGGGGCAGATAAAGATGAAGACATGTAGAAAACAGTCTATTTTTCTCGGGTTGTTTGTGACGATATCGACGTTGGATTTATGTTTAGAAATATGGTTGAAAATAATATATTACTCCCTCCGGTCCTTAATATAAGAAGAGAAACCAAAAAACATCAAAACCAAGACAATCATTAATTGTTGGAACTTTTTAAATGTTTTTACAAATATACCCTCATAAAAAATTGTGAAGTATTAAATATACCTACTAATATTGAAAAGACAAGCATTAAAAGAGGGTTAAAAAAGTCTTTTATGCAATAAATACTCCTTAAAAATTGTGATATTTTCTTATAAATAGGTCCAAAGTTTTTTTTGAAAAATTTCTTATAATAAGGACCAGAGGGAGTATATCTTTGTGTTCGTTCCAACTGCATGTGCGAAGAATGTCAGTAGAGATTTCATGTAATGTGTTGTTGAATTTCAAACACTCTTTATGTTTTGTTGAATTTCAAACATTCGTGTAATTTTAACAAAATGTCGAATTGATTTCATTTTTGTCAATTGTAAAAAATTATGTATTGTTCTTGCTTATGACTGATTATAATTGGTGTATGAGTTGTACTGCCTCTGAAATTGTACTTTTGACATACAGGTAATAAATAGGCCGAAATTTGGCTGGTTGGTGAAAATAGAACCTGTTGTCTGCATAATTAATCGCAATGACAGTTATAACTACCGACAACACCGACGACAATTAACTACCAATGACACCAGCGGTAGTTAACTGCCGTTGAAACCAAATCGGCGACAGTTAACTGTCGATAAAGTTATATTGGTAATTTCCTGGTGTTTCTTAACAAACAACGACAAAACTCTTAACATTGTTTATCACCATCACCATCACCACAATGGCTAAAATCTGTCTTTTTTTTCTTTCCCACTTTCTATAAAAATTGCAAAATAGGTTAGATTCAGCAGTAAAGAAGTAACTCTCCACATGAATGGCCAAATAGGGTTGGAAAGATGAAATTATTTCTTCTAAGCGAAGTGGGACCAAAGCTCGAACAATGGTCAATTAATGTTTACCAGCAACTAATCAATCTCTATTCACTTGCTAAAGGACAAAAATATTTGTTAAGGTCAAACTTCTAATACTTTTAATTGGGTTAAACATGTGAAAAACTTCTCATATTCATTAATCGGAGTATAAGGTTTTCACCCCTACTTCATTTAGTAGTGACTATTCTCCATCATAAGATCTATAAAGCACACAAGATAAATTCGTCACTCTCAATCAAACTTTATCCATGCGCAAGATCACTCCATTGTTGGTTCTCATATTTATTCTTTAACTGCTTGTAATTTTTTTTGGCACTAGTTGCTTGCCAAAAAAAATATACAAAGGGTGAAAACTCGCACACATTATGTGCAAAGAAGTAAAAAATTACGTGTTCAAACCACATTTCAATATATTAAATATCTTTACAGCTTTTTACCATCTAAGTTGTATTCACAAGAGAGCTACTTGCAAATTTTAACTGTGTTAAATTGGAATAGTGATAAGTGACCGATTGGGACCGTCTTGAAAACAGGCAAGGAACTTGACCCAAACCGCGACCTGCTAGTAGAACCAAACTTATCAAACAAAGTGTGACCCTAACCGCGACCTGTCGGTAGAACCAACACTATAAAAGCTCTTGACCCAAGAACAAAGAAAAGTTCTCACAGTAGAGAAAACTCAAATTGATTAATCTTCAAATTGTGATTTGAGAAGTACATGTGCTTCTTATTTATAGTCTAAGCTTGGAATACTAGAGATAAATTCTCACTACCATACATTTACCAAATACACTGATAAGTGCATGTTTATCACCTAGAAAATAGACACTAACATGATTAAAATCCCCAGTAGCCATTATAATAACTTAGAGCACTACTTTGAAACATTTGGAGAGGCTAGGAGAATACAAAAGATCATCTAAAAATCCACCCAAAATAAAAACGAAAATTACATATTAAAATGAGGAAAATTGGATTTTTAATGGTTGTTTTATTTAGTACTAATCATCCCACTAAAACTTTTTGTTATGTGAATTTCTTATAGGTTTCCTTCCACATGCTTAGTGAACTCTTGGCATGTACTGCTCTGTCTTGTACGTACTGTTTTGTGAATTAGATACACCATTAGATTTTATCGACCATTAGTTGAATTGAATTGTTTTTTTATAGATAAATGTTAGTAAATTAGTGGTTATTCTAATATTTGTGATCGAACTAGTGACCAGCTTTAATCTCCTTACATGAAACTCAATTGAATTGTTTTTTGTAGACAAATGTTAGTAAATTAGTGGTTATAGCTAACTGTTGATACTAGAGGTTAAGCTTTCCACGTAGCGCATAGAGCAATTTTCGTTCGCAAACAATGCCAATTTTTGGAACTTGTACTCATACGCAAGAACAATCAAGTAACACAAAGCAACAATATAATTCACTTTACATCACAAAGCAAGTACTTATATGGAATTTTCAGACAAAGCGAAAGAAAGATTTCCTGACATTGTAATGGTGGATTGTAGGGACGAAGATGTTGGAGAATAAAGAGTCTGTGTTCATTAGAAGAGTAAAGAAAGTTCACCTATTGTTGAGAAAAGTTCAAAAAAGACGCTAACCTTTTTCATATGGTGTTTAGAGTAAAGATTTGCTTTATTCCTGATTTTCTTTAGTTAGTGAAATAAATATCTATAAATAGATTGCATATAGATGCAAAATGTTTCAGCTTAGAACCCAGAAGCATTTCAGTTATTAATAAAAAAGTGTTTAATTCGATCCTGAATCAAAACTACATACAATAATCTAACTTACTATAAATCTTAGGCAGTCTGATGGAACAATTCTAAACCCTAATCCCGCCATTTTGATTTAATCACATGCTTAAATCTAACTTACTATAAATCTTAGGCAGTCTTGTAACACCCATATAGAGATTGCCTAGGATCTCTTACGAGTATTAAAATTTCGTACCGGATACATTAAATACAATACAGAAAGTTGTTTAATAATTGCACAATACATAAGTCTTTGATACAATCCATAATCCGATACAAAACATGCTCCGTAATATACATCATAATACATTATTTATATACAAACATCCATATAATTAAACATAAGCAGCACGATCAATCCATAGCTTTCTCTTTACCTTTACGTCGTGCTTCCTGCTGAGAACCTGCACCAGAAGGAAAGGGATGAGACATAACGTCTCAGTGAGCTCCTACCCTACCTACTGTTGGCAACCTCGGGGAACCTAGGGTCGCCGTGCCTACCTTGGCAATCTTGGGGATACCTATGATCGCCAAGTCTTAACCTTACCCATAAAGGGCTACCTGACTGTCTGATAACTGTCTGATAGTGCAGTAGAATATTAACTGATACATTTATGTTAGCTGTTAGTGTTGAACAAGCAATATTATCTGGGTTCAATTTTACGGAGTGCCTCCGGGTGGAGTAACCCCGAAGTACATCTCCCTTCTAACCGGTGAAAATTCCTATCATATCAGGCTAACACCGGACTCCTATTGTCGTCGTGTGGTCGTCCTTGCGGAATAACGCGTCCCACTGGCGTGAACCTCCTGTGTCCCACTAGCGTGAACAACAGAAGACACGACTTAATAATAATCTTAACTTACGCGTATACCTCCCGTGTCCCACTGGCGTGAACGACGGAAGACGCGAATTAATATTCTTTAAACTTATGCATGAACCTTTCATGTCCCACTGGCGTGAACGATGAAAGTCACGACTTAATATTATTAATCTTAGTCTTTACTTTGCATGAACCATTCGTGTCCCACTAGCGTGAACGACGAAGGCCACGGCTTAATATCTTGATAATTCTTGTATTCTTAACCTATAAAAGGTCCTTACTTGAATTCTATATCATTCTTGGCTTACACATACTTAATTGAGTGTTTGAGAAATTGCTTGTAAGGGATAATCCCAATACTAGCTCTTATATTTATCTATGATAACTTATGGATTAAGGTATCCATCTCTCAACAATGTACCTATCCTCATTCTATATTAATGATCTAAACATTCTCAAGGATAGGTCTTCTAATGCTTATTAGCAATACTTAACCATTACATGTTGTTCCTTGAGTCTGAAGCAGTATTAGATAGCCGAAACGGTGCAAGAATTGATGAAAAACAACATGGTTCTGCCCACTGTAAAATCGTGACACAATTTGGAAATCGTGTCACGATTTCCTACCTAGAAAACGTGTTAGTTCCTGCCTATAAAATCGTGACACGGTTGTAAAATCGTGACACGATTTTACCTGCAGTTGGACAGCAAAGGGCAAGTTTAAAACGTGATTTCCACCATTTTGGCTTATCCAATCATGCCCAAACATCATATCAGCTTAAATGGTAAATTTCTAAGTCATATTAACAGCTTGCAACATGTATGATCAAGAATTACTAGCAACATAGCATTAGGGCACTAAAAATTGACAATTTATCATAATACTAAAAACTCTCAAACTTACTCAAGCGGGTTCTAAAACCCTGTGGAGCTCACCTTAAACTTCAAATGGTGCTGATTAAGCTTGAAATCCAAAACCCTAACTTGCTCCAATCTAACTCTTCTCTTGATACTTCCTTGTTCTTCTTTTCTTTCTCTTGTTCTAAGCTTCCAACCAAGCTTGCTTTGCAAGATTTCTTACAAGATTTTTGAATGAAGTTTGGATGGGTGTTGGCAAGGTGAGGGAGGGCGTGTGAGTAGAAGGAAGGAGGGAGAGGATGATGGGTTTGGAAGAGTGTAGAAGAATGAGAGAAAGATGGTAAGAATATCTTACCTCTTTTTCTTATAATCCTCTCTTTTAAAATATTTACCACATCGCCATTGCCTCTTAATTACAAAATCGCCATGCTTGCTTCACAAGTTTCTAACACTAATAACTGATACTTATGAGCGGGATATTACAATCTACCCCCCTTAAAGAAATTTCTTCCTCGAAATTTAGAATTTACCTGAAAATAGATGCGGATAATTCTCTTGCATCTCGGATTCTAGCTTCCACGTTGCTTCGCCGTCGGGAGAGCCTTTCCAAACCACCTTAACAATTGGAATCTCTTTGTTCCGCAAAGACTTAACATCACGATCAATTATCTGATCTGGCTCAGGTTGAAATGTCAAATCTGATCTCAAATCAATACTGTCCAGTTCCACCGGTTGAAAAGGATCGGGGATGAATTTCCTTAATTGAGAGACATGGAAAACGTCATGCAAACCTGACATAGCCGGTGGCAGCGCTAACTGATAAGCTGCTGGACCGACACGTCGAAGTATCTGAAATGGTCCAATATTTCTTGGACAAAGTTTCTTGGTTCTGAATGCTCCTCTTAGGCCCAACTTAGGTGTGACTTTGAGGAACACATGATCTCCTTCTTCAAATTCCAAAGGCCTTCGCGTCTTATCAGCATAACTTTTCTGGTGACTCTGTGCTGTCCTTATCTTATCCTGAATGGATTTAATTTTCAAGGTAGTCTCCTGAATTATCTCAGGTCCCAAAATACTTTTATCTCCGACCTCAGCCCAACAAAGTGGGGTTCTACACTTCCTACTATACAAGGCTTCATAAGGTGCCATTCCAATACTAGAATGGTAACTGTTGTTGTAAGAAAATTCAATCAATGGTAGGTGATTATTCCAACTTCCTCCATCTTCTAGGATACACGCACGTAGCATATCCTCTACCGTCTGAATAGTTCTCTCGGACTGACCGTCTGTTTGAGGATGATGGGACGTGCTCATCTTTAATCTTGTCCCTAAAGCTTTCTGAAAAGCTTTCCAAAAGTGGGATGTGAAGATCGGATCTCGATCAGACACAATACTAGCAGGCACACCATGGAGTTTCACAATCTCTAAAATAAACAACTCGGCATACTGAGAGGCTCGGTAAGTAGTCTTAAACGGCAAGAAATGAGCTGACTTGGTTAATCGATCCACTATTAACCAAATGGAGTCATGTCCTCGCTGCGTTCGAGGCAATCCACTGACAAAATCCATGGTTATCTCTTCCCATTTCCACTGAGGAATTTCTAAAGGTACTAACATTCCTACAGGCCTTTGATGTTCTATCTTTACCTGCTGACACACAATGCATCGCGACACAAACTCCGCAATATCCTTCTTCATGCTAGGCCACCAATAATCTCTCTTCAAATCTTGATACATCTTGGTACTATCGGGATGAATGCTGAAACTGCTTTTGTGCGCCTCTTCTAAAATCAACCTTTTCAATTCCGCATCATTCGGAACATAAATCCTTCCTTCAAACAGTAGGGTACCATCTGGTGCTAAAGAAAACTCTGATTGGCCAATTTTCCTTTGAAGATCCATATCCATAGTTTGCGCTTGTGCAATCCGAGGTCGTAGATCGCACGAAATCTCTAACTTGTTCAACAAGATGCCACCATCCAACTCGGTAACATGGAGGTTAAGATCTCTAAACTTTTCATATAATCCACATGTATGCATCATCACCTCAGCCTTAACTAAAGTCTTTCGACTCAAAGCATCTGCTACCACGTTTGCCTTTCCTGGGTGGTATTTCAAATCAAAATCAAAATCTTTCAGGTACTCCATCCATCGTCTCTGCCTCATGTTGAGGTCTCGTTGATCAAACAAGTATTTCAAACTTTTATGATCACTGAACAAATCAAACTGTGCTCCATACAAATGATGTCTCCATATCTTCAATGCAAATACTATTGCTGCTAACTCAAGATCATGGGTGGGGTAATTCTCTTCATGAGTCTTGAGCTGTCTGGACGCATAAGCTATCACGTTCTCCCCTTGCATGAGAACACTACCCAGTCCTTTAGAGGATGCATCGCAGAAAACGGTGTATCTCCTTTCAGGATCTGGTATTGCTAACACTGGTGCTTTAGTCAATTTCCTTTTCAAAACTCTGAAGCTCTCTTCACATTCTTCGTCCCAAATAAAGGGCACATCCTTTCTGGTAAGGCGTGACAGGGGTAAGGCAATTTGAGAGAACTTCATGATAAACCTTCGATAATAACCTGCTAAGCCTAAGAAACTTCTGACTTCAGCCACATTCTTGGGTCGTTCCCAACTGAGAACAGCTTCAACGTTAGACGGATCAACGGCTACTCCTCCTTGAGAAATAACGTGACCCAAAAACTTAATTTCAGATAACCAAAACTCACACTTGCTAAATTTAGCATACAACTGTTTGTCTCTAAGGACATTCAAAACAATTCTCAAATGCTGAGCATGCTCCTGGGGATCCTTAGAATAGATCAAAATGTCATCTATGAAAATCACCACAAATAGATCTAAGTAAGGTTGAAATATTCTGTTCATGTAGTCCATAAATACTGCTGGAGCATTAGTTACACCGAAAGGCATAACCAGAAATTCATAGTGCCCATAACGCGTTCGAAACACCGTTTTAGACACATCAGAAGACTTAATGCGGATCTGATGGTAACCTGACCGAAGATCAATTTTAGAAAATATCGTTGCTCCTTTGAGCTGATCCAAAAGATCGTCAATCCTTGGAAGAGGATACCTGTTCTTAATGGTCACTTTATTCAGTTGGCGATAGTCTATACACAACCTCATGCTTCCATCTTTCTTCTTGACTAACAGAACTGGAGCACCCCAAGGTGACACACTGGGTCTGATAAAATGCTTCTGGATTAATTCTTCGAGTTGAGATTTCAGCTCTCTAATCTCTGTAGGTGACATTCTATACGGTGCCACAGATACCGGCTCCGCTCCTGGAATTAAATCAATTGAGAACTCCACCTCACGCTCTGGAGGCAAACTAGTTACTTCCGAAGGAAAAACATCTAAGTACTCATTCACAATAGGAATATCACTGGGACTTAACTCTGATTCTGAAGCCACAGTGAGCATAACATAGAATCCCTTATCTTGAGCACAAATGAATTGAATTAACTGATGAGTACGATTAATTAGTTCAGACAGAGCTACACCTTCCGTCGTATCACTTGTCGGCATATAAATACTCTTCTCGGAACATCTGATGTACACATGGTTAGCGGAGAGCCAATCCATGCCTAAGATCACATCAAGTTGCTCCATCGGGAGGCATACTAAATCAACATAATAAGTCTTGCTAGACACAGTGATAGGACAGTTTTCACAAACATAGCTTGCCTCAATTCCGCCTTCAGTAGCGGTAGATACTAACATTGGAGGATTCAATGGAGACAAAGGTAATTGCAGCGTCTCTACACATTTATATGAAATAAAAGAACAAGTAGCGCCGCAATCAAAAAGAACTTTTACTGGGTTTGTACCCAAATAACACATACCGGCAATCAAATCTTCATTAGCCAAAGCCCTTGCGCCATCAAGGGAGTACACCCTGCCTTTGCTAGTAGTAGTTCCCTCGGCTGCTCCTTTACCATGCCTATTAGGACACTCTGATATAAAATGTCCTGGCTGCTTACATCCGTAACAAATACCAGCTCCTATCAAGCACTCTCCTTTGTGCATCCTACCACACGTCTTGCAAGTAGGATTAGTCCGTAAAGGATTAGATTGTGGAGAGTATGTCTGTTTCCCTCTCTGCGGGGATCCTTTAGGCTTAAGCTTGTCGTGATACTTATCTGACATTCTACTCTTCTTCTTCTCATAAGCTGCCGCTCTTTCTTTCGAGGCCTTAGCAAGTCCTGCTTCAACCACTAAACTATCATGCACCAGTTCGTCATAACTTGCAGTTCTTTGGAGACTTACTGCAGTGTCGATATCACCTCTTAAACCTCGTTTGTACTGATTGATCTTCCAGACTTCATTCTCGGCATACTCATTATGTGTAGAATAATAGGACAGCTCTTCAAACTTCTTGGTGAATTCTGCAACCGACATGCTACCTTGCTTCAACTCCAAGAACTCTTGCTCCTTCTTTACCTTGTAAGACAAAGGTAAATATTTTTCTAACATCACTTCTTTAAAGTTTACCCAGTTCACCTCTACACCATTCGCTTCCATCCTGCGCTGAGCAGATTCCCACCAGTCTTCTGATGCGCCTCTGAGTTGATTTGTGGCATAAACCACTTTGTCCTCTTCTGAACACTCGGCCATTCTAAAGATCTTTTCCATCTGTTTAATCCACTTCCTAGCTTCTTGAGGTTCACCTTCTCCATTAAACTCCGGAGGGTGATGTCTATTATATTCCCGGAACACGGGGTTTCCAATTACGGGTGAAGGTGGTGGCTGTGGATGGAAACCCTGCCCTTGCTACATCATTTCCATCCATTGCTGTTGTGCTTGAGCCTGTTGCTGAGCTTGTTGTTGCATCATCAGCATCATTTGCTGATACTGTAATGCATTCTGAGCTTGCTGCTCTTGATACTGCTGCTGCCAAGCCTGCTGCTGTTGTATCATTTGTTCCCACGAATTCATACTTGGTCCTCCATTTTCATCACTAGCATGATTAGCACGAGGTCTACCGGGTCCTCTTCTTCTCCCAGACATCTTATCCTAGCTGTCATATACAAGTCAAAGTGATCAGTTTTAACTGAATATAACATCTAGAATAATGTCCTGGATCCAAGAGGTCCACAAACTTGGATTGTACTTTAATGACCCAAGGCACGGTCTGAATCGACCTGCTCTGATACCAAATTGTAACACCCATATAGAGATTGCCTAGGATCTCTTACGAGTATTAAAATTTCGTACCGGATACATTAAATACAATACAGAAAGTTGTTTAATAATTGCACGATACATAAGTCTTTGATACAATCCATAATCCGATACAAAACATGCTCCGTAATATACATCATAATACATTATTTATATACAAACATCCATATAATTAAACATAAGCAGCACGATCAATCCATAGCTTTCTCTTTACCTTTACGTCGTGCTTCCTGCTGAGAACCTGCACCAGAAGGAAAGGGATGAGACATAACGTCTCAGTGAGCTCCTACCCTACCTACTGTTGGCAACCTCGGGGAACCTAGGGTCGCCGTGCCTACCTTGGCAATCTTAGGGATACCTATGATCGCCAAGTCTTAACCTTACCCATAAAGGGCTACCTGACTGTCTGATAGTGCAGTAGAATACTAACTGATACATTTATGTTAGCTGTTAGCGTTGAACAAGCAATACTATCTGGGTTCAATTTTACGGAGTGCCTCCGGGTGGAGTAACCCCGAAGTACATCTCCCTTCTAACCGGTGAAAATTCCTATCATATCAGGCTAACACCAGACTCCTCTTGTCGTCGTGCGGTCATCCTTGCGGAATAACGCGTCCCACTGGCGTGAACCTCCTGTGTCCCACTGGCGTGAACAACAGAAGACACGACTTAATAATAATCTTAACTTACGCGTATACCTCCCGTATCCCACTGGCGTGAACGACGGAAGACGCGAATTAATATTCTTTAAACTTATGCATGAACCTTTCATGTCCCACTGGCGTGAACGATGAAAGTCACGACTTAATATTATTAATCTTAGTCTTTACTTTGCATGAACCATTCGTGTCCCACTAGCGTGAACGACGAAGGCCACGGCTTAATATCTTGATAATTCTTGTATTCTTAACCTATAAAAGGTCCTTACTTGAATTCTATATCATTCTTGGCTTACACATACTTAATTGAGTGTTTGAGAAATTGCTTGTAAGGGATAATCCCAATACTAGCTCTTATATTTATCTATGATAACTTATGGATTAAGGTATCCATCTCTCAACAATGTACCTATCCTCATTCTATATTAATGATCTAAACATTCTCAAGGATAGGTCTTCTAATGCTTATTAGCAATACTTAACCATTACATGTTGTTCCTTGAGTCTGAAGCAGTATTAGATAGCCGAAACGGTGCAAGAATTGATGAAAAACAACATGGTTCTGCCCACTGTAAAATCGTGACACGATTTGGAAATCGTGTCACGATTTCCTACCCAGAAAACGTGTTAGTTCCTGCCTATAAAATCGTGACACGGTTGTAAAATCGTGACACGATTTTACCTGCAGTTGGACAGCAAAGGGCAAGTTTAAAACGTGATTTCCACCATTTTGGCTTATCCAATCATGCCCAAACATCATATCAGCTTAAATGGTAAATTTCTAAGTCATATTAACAGCTTGCAACATGTATGATCAAGAATTACTAGCAACATAGCATTAGGGCACTAAAAATTGACAATTTATCATAATACTAAAAACTCTCAAACTTACTCAAGCGGGTTCTAAAACCCTGTGGAGCTCACCTTAAACTTCAAATGGTTCTGATTAAGCTTGAAATCCAAAACCCTAACTTGCTCCAATCTAACTCTTCTCTTGATACTTCCTTGTTCTTCTTTTCTTTCTCTTGTTCTAAGCTTCCAACCAAGCTTGCTTTGCAAGATTTCTTACAAGATTTTTGAATGAAGTTTGGATGGGTGTTGGCAAGGTGAGGGAGGGCGTGTGAGTAGAGGGAAGGAGGGAGAGGATGATGGGTTTGGAAGAGTGTAGAAGAATGAGAGAAAGATGGTAAGAATATCTTACCTCTTTTTCTTATAATCCTCTCTTTTAAAATATTTACCACATCGCCATTGCCTCTTAATTACAAAATCGCCAAGCTTGCTTCACAAGTTTCTAACACTAATAACTGATACTTATGAGCGGGATATTACAAGTCTGATCGAACAATTTTAAACCCTAATCCCGCCATTTTGATTTAATCACATGCTTAAATATGTCAATTAATGATCACATGGAAAAATAAAGGTGCACTACTTAAGAATACCTAGCCAATTAGGTTTAGAGGTAAGCACATTAAAATAAACCAATAGGAGATGGTGGTGCATGTGATCATTAATTGGGTATCATATCTCATAACATAACGCATTTTCTTCCTCTTTTCCCTTAACAAAATCAAACTCCCTCTCTAAGCTATGCCCATGTTTGTTTCTCTCTCTCTCTTTGGTATGTATGTTTTCCTCTCTCTCGTCCCACTGCTCTCATCTGCTTCTTCGATCGATCTCAAGTATCTCAATTCCTCTACTTTTTCCTTTAATTGATTCGCTTTACGGTTGTGATCGCACGCTACACTATATCGCTCGAATTTCGTTTTTTTATTCTGTTTTTAGGGTTTTTGAGAGGATAAACATGATCTTTTGATAGTTTAGGAAAAGATTGATTTTGAGTTTGATTTTATATACCCACTAATCTTTTCCTCATTTATTCTCTTCTGTTCATATCTACAGTCACTCTTTTTTCTATTGCCCAGATCTTTATTTATGACAAGTTACAAACTTAATTCCTGTTGGTAGTATATGAAACAAGATTAAAGCAGAATTTTCGAAGATACAGTTAATCCCATCACATTCTCCATGGTTCTTTTATTTTTGCTTTTGTCCCATTTCAGTTTATTTGTTATTTTTTGAACAATGAAATTAAACTTAATCTTATTTTTTTTGTGTATGCAGAAATCAGTGCTTAAAGTGAAAATATGTGATGGATGCAAACATAAAGTCAAGAAAATCTTGCAGAAAATTGACGGTATGCACCTATTAATATGATTTATTTACATTCTTTAAATTAAAAATATATATTATGCCTTTAGTTGTTATTATCCGAACTTTCACCTATAATTTGGCTTATATTGTGATTTTTGTGTTTTGGCTGCAGTGAGTGTTCAAATTTTGAGTTCTTATAAGAGGATAGTGTATGTTGGTAGAATTAAGACTTCGAGATTGTGGGGACGTAATACGTTTGAAAATGTTGAGGATTCTGATGATGATGAAACACAACTTGGTGATGGTAACCACATTCCTTTCTTCCACGTGACTAGAGATTCTTCAAATTCTTATGTAAGGATAACGATTAATTGTTTGGTAGTAATTATTTTTCATTTTGGAATTTGGAATCATGCCTCAGACAACCTCTAATATGTCCTTAGTTTGTTTATTGTTTGTACTTTATTAAAAGTGCATATATATGTTTTTCTACATTTTTCCTTACTTTCATTGATGAATTTGTGTAGTTTGTGTGCTCAATGTAGGATCATATATGACAGTTATAGCAAACATCTAATTTAATTATAGAGACTTATCACAAAAATGCTAAATATGTCGCTATTTGAAATTAATACAGTTAAACTGAATGCTATTTGTTGTGCAGATCAATTTTAGTTATTCAAGGCACAAAGCAAGAGTACTTAGTGTCATAAGAAAGTAGTTTAACGCGTTCATTATTAGCATGTGATGCCATTGATGATAGGATTAAGTTTTTGTGTGCATAATGTGATAAGGTTCATAGGGGTGCGAAAACTGCTTTTATTATGACAGTTATATTGCATTGATCTGCCATATGCGATGGCATTGATGAGAGTGCATATTTAGCATTGCTCAATGTGATAAGGTGCATAGGGAGTGTAAAACTGCTTTTATTATCATTGCAAGAATGCATTGAGCTGCCAACATCATTTCTTGAAGTGTTTTTTCCGTGTTCTATTGTTGTCTAAAATTGTATTTATCAATGTGATATCCAATGGGATAGCCTGATGTTGTCTAGCATGATCTTTGTGTTTATAAATAATGTTGGCACCGTATACTACCTAGAAGAAGTTGAACATTTAATGTTCTATTTACACCCAAAGTTTACCTATATGATTAGTTTTATTTGAGAGGTAGACACTTGATCTGTTGAGATCATGTTTATATGTTCCTTAACCTTCAAGAAGAGCTAAGCTTGAAATGAACCTCTTTTTTTGGAGGTCTATGCTCCTTTATAGGCTAGAAAATTCAGTGGATTGGGTAACACCGTAATGTTTTCCTTTTCTTTAAATACATGTTGTGATTAACACTTTGAATTAAGTTGTCTCCTATAATTGGTTTGTCAAGCTGTGTCATGGTATTTTTATCAATGCTACTGCTTTAGGATATATAAACAAGAGAAAACTGAGAACTCTTATAAACAAGAGAAAAATATTAATAACATGCTTAGCCATGTCAATTAAAAATATTAGACTCTTATTGTAAGTCCAATTTATTTCGTTATATTTCCATAAGTTTAATAGGATAGAAAGAGTTGTTGAAGATATTTGAGTTTCTTTTTTTCTTATCATTTTTTCTACATGGCTTATGAATAAATATTTAGAAGTGCTTACTCATTTCTTTTCCTCATGTCAAATATAGGTGCAAACTTGACTATTGATAGGTGTGTGATTTAGAATTGTTTATATATAATGGCATATATGGTTCAGACACATATGTTTTAATGACTCTAATTGGAAAATTGTATCTTATCTATTCGGGAATGTTAGTGTTGCTTTGAGTCTTGAAGAAGAAGCAAGAAGGGTATATAGAGAAATAGTTCTCACCGAGTTCAAATTGGCTTGTGTTGTGCATTCTCCTTTCTACAAGGAAAATTTTCCTTCATATACTCCATGTATAAGCTTTGAGTTGCAATATGAAAATCCTGTTCTCATATCTAATGTTACTTCACATTCTAAGATGACTACCCATATATTATGTGTTGCACAAGCAGCTTTGGTTAGGATATGTTTATGACAAAAGCACTTTTTATAATTGAAATTTCGAGCAGGACCTGATTCTGAACCGTAAAACAGAGTAGAACAGAGTACAACAAAACAGTAGTTCAGAAGCAGAATAAAAACAGACAGAAAGTAACTAACTGAAAGTAAAAGACAGGTGATTTGTTAACCCAGTTCGGTGACAAACACACCTACATCTGGAGGCTACCAAACCAGGAAGGAAATCCACTATGATAGTCCTAGTTCTAAGTTCCAGCAAACTCCCAGTTTACAACTTATCACCTAGCTACTACCCGTATTGATTTCAACCTAGGAACTTCTAGACCTGAGATCTCATCTCACTTCCCTCAGTCAATCACTGCCCCAGTGATTATCAGACTTTAATAAAACAATCAAAGTAGGAGACACACTCCAAAGACATAAACAGTCACTTTTGCTTAAAAGCTTCAAGTGATTACAACTCAATAAAACAAACCAACTCTAAACAATAGAGTGGTAAACAAAAACAGAGCACACAGCTCACAGACTCAAAACCTAAGAATAATCTCTCAATAATAACTTTTGGTTGAGTTGAATTTCTTCAAAGGTAGCGCCTTCTTTATATAGCCTTCAGCAGCAACAAATAATTGAACCAAATATTCTTCAAAGATGTTGTTCCAAAATTCTTTTAGAAACACATAGAAGCAAATATTTTTCAGAAATATATTTTCCAAAGATCTCTTTGAAAATATATTCACAAATAAAACAATATCCAATCTTTAATATATCTTGCGAAAATATCTTCTTCTGGAAACATCTGGAAGCACACGCAGCAAGGAGAATTCTTCAGACAAATCTTCAAACGATCAGGTGAGAAAATAAACACTCCAAGTGCAAAAACAAAACTGCTTCTGAAAGTTGCTTCTGAAGTTTCAACATCTGAAGTATTGTTCAGCTTCTGAAGACCCAGCTTCTGAAGTAGTGTTCAGCTTCTGAAGACGCACATATTGAGATTTCAGCTTCTGAAGACGTACTGCTTCTGAAGACGCACATATTGCTTGTATATTTGATTTTAGCAAACAAGAAGCCAACAACCAAATATCCAACAATAATGCATTTGAAAATTAAACTCGGTATCTTTGAGACGCTTTTAAGGCACAAAGGAAGGTCATTCGATGTCACTTTCACTAGAAATGGCATCTGCTTACATCAATAACATTATATTTGATTGTCATTTTTTTTTTGCAAACATGTGGTGGATGTCAGATAATATAACTTAATATGTTAATAACAATTCAAAATATTGGTTGTCAAAAAATATAACAGTCTTAACCCGTAATAGACCCGTGTGATAGCACGGGTCAAGAGTCTAGTTTTATATAAACCATGGACCGAACCATGGACAAGCCTAACAACACATTTGCACCTAAACCTAAATATTTTCTTTATATCTACACAAGTCATCTTTATAATACTAAATGTTAGGTAGTCTTGACCTAACCCTAATTTTTGGTTTTGAAAAAAAATTATGAAAAACAATTTCTGCTGAGAGTTGAACCACATACCAAGTTCTGACGGATCACAACTGTTACCACTGGATCACTAAAGTTTTTGTGACTTATAATTGCTTTCATTTTATTTATCTAGCACAAATGCAAGTTCACTTTAAGTCATTCTCACAACCCTGAATTCCAACATCATTTGAACACGAATTGAATGTCATTCACACACATCATGCAATTCAACTTCATTTTCACCGTCGGTGACCCCAATAACAACATCCCGCCGTCGTTGCAACTGTCACTTCAACAACACATGCCGTCGTAACTGCCATCGTCGAAAAATCACTTTCTCTCACTGATCCACACACATCACGCCGCCGCCGCAATTGCCACCTCACCAACAACTGACTGCCGTAAATGTCATTATCGGTAACTCACTTTCTCTCACCGATTCACACCATCTTTGATCGAATTGACAAAAAATTATTACGAATGTTGATATTGATTGTCTGAATTTTGTTAATTTCGAATCCTTGACATTAGGGTTTGAAAATCATTGATTTTGATATGTGATTGTGTGAATTTTAGCTTTTTCTTCATTGTTCTTTTTTTCATACTAAATGTTAAGTAGTGTTGCCCTAACCCTAATGATTAGCCCTAATTTTCAGTTCTAAAAATTTACGAAAAAAAACTTCTGGTGGGGATCGAACCAGGTACCACATGCTTTCAATTCACAACTCTTACCACCAAGGTACTGATGTTTTTTATGACATGTGATTGTTTCAATGTTGTGTATTCAACACAAATCTCGGGTCCTCTTTCTTTCAATCTCACAATCCCTAAATCATTTCTCACTCACTTTCATCTCTCTCACAGTCTTGCAATTGAACCTAATAACCATAACACCACCCTTTTTTACGGACCTAATTAATTTTTATGAAATTTTTTTTTGCAAGGAATTGAATCAGATAACACATGAAAATGTCATTTTTTAAAAGTCACTAACGCCATTGCAATTCCTTTTCATTATTATTTTTTCTTTCAATTACCACATAACGTTCCTTTTTATTTTTTTTCTTTCGGTTACCAAATAGCAATTCCTTTTCATTATTTTTTTCTTTCGATTACCACATAGCAGTTTCTTTTTCTTTTCATTTTTATAGATTTAATAGCTTTTGCGGTTAGGACCAGTTTCTTGGTGCAAGCTTTTGTATATATTTTTTCTTTTGATTTGTCATTATTTATTGCAGTCCATCTTTTATTTTTGTTGTTTTTTGAGATAGTTTGATAAAATAATACTGAATGTAACTATAAAAACAATAATATAGCCAATTTGATAGTTATATATGAAGCTATACAAAACCCGTGCATCGTACGGGTTAGAGTCTAGTGGAAGAAAAACCTGTACAGTCAATAGTTAAGGTCAAAGAAACAATCTCATCTCATGCGACTATTTTCTGCCCTTATAAAATTGGTTCAACACTTATCCTCAGCGCATTGAGGATACAAATCAGAAGAATAAAATACTACCATGATACATGTTATTTCAAGGTCTAAATAATGAGCAGCAGTTAGTCAACAACTAAATAGAAGGTCTAAATTATTACACTAAATAGAATAATTCAGGAGAGAAGTAAAAAAAATGCACTCAAAGATCCTGTCTAAAACTATTCAATAATCAACTTGCAAGCTCTAAACATTTATATTATTATAAAAAAGTATATTCAGTCTCCTATTGGTATTTAGATGCTTCTTTAGAAGCCTTAAACAAATTAGCTTCAGTAAAAAAAAAAACTATTTTTTTAAACGTCAAAAACCAGATATACATATGAGAGATTATGTGAATTATACTAATAGGTTGTAAAACCTAAACCATTTCCATAGCTACAAGATGTTCATGTACCTAGCTTATGAGCGGTTAAGGAATCATATAATCAACCTAAAACCACAAAACTTGGGGTTTCATCTACAAGGCAACACAATACCAATATCGATGAAAAAGAAAGCGAGTCTAATAAGTCAGAATAAAAAAATCACCTCCAGAAATCAATGCGTGAAAATATAACAGTGCGACAAATTCAGAAAATCCAAAAAACTTAAAAACAAATAATTAACCACAAGAAAACGAGATTCAAATGATACAACAACTCATTCCATAGAGAACAATCAAATACAAAACCAAAAGATAATGACATCAAAACGAGAGCGAAAATCCGATAACACAAATTGCTCGCACCAACTTAAAACATCAAGCATGCATTTGCAATAGAACATTTAGGGTTGTTTGTATAAAAAACTAAAGTTGTATTTAAAAAAAATAGATTTTGAAAAAGCTACTTGAAATAGCTTTTCATTGAGGCTAAAAATGATTTTTTTTAACAAAATGGATTTTTTAAAGATCTTTAACAAACACTACAAAAATAAAAAAAAATGATTTTTTAGTTGAAAAAATAGATTTTTTTTAAAAAGAAATCTCAAACAAACGGGCCCTAAATTGTCCTTTAATACCATCAGTCAACAAAAGTAGATTACTGATATCTATATAAATTGGTGAACTGTAGATAGCGAACCGCTTCAAATTGTAATATCCCTCATTAAAAGGAACTCAATGTTATTCAAAAGAAACTCATAGTTTCTTGCGCACCACGAACCTTATTGGGCAAATTTCATCAAAATTCAAGACTCGTAATTTGGTAAAATTTCTTAGTTCCAAACATCTCTAAACACACAATTTATTAGTTCCGCTAATATGCAAGAACAACCAAAGTAACAAAGCAACCATACACTTACACTTTACATCAGATCTTGCATTTTAATGGAATTTGCTAAAGGAATAAATATTTGTTGAGATTGTAATAGATGAATGTAGGGACGACAAGAGATGTTGGAGAACAAAGATGTTGAACAAAAGATAAATGTTCTTTGGAGAGTCAATAAAGTCAACCTTTGGCTGAGGAGAGTTGAAAAACAAACTAAATTTTGCATATGCTATTATTAAGATTAGAAAGATTTCCTTTATTCCTGTTTATTTTTCTTCCTTCAGTTTGTCAAACATATAGATATATAATAATTCAGCGTGGGTTCTCTTGAAAGTTAATAAAAAGTTATATCAATCAACGTAAGTGAATACTAAGTTCTGGTCATAGCTATCTGCTGATTATTGACCATTACCTACTTAACATGTTTGATATCATAGGGAGTATGCCAGAATCATGACCCAACAGGTCAAGTTTTCGAAAAATCAAGACGGATCACTATGGTTCTGACATATTTATCATGACAACAAACAAGGCTTAGAGGAGAAAAAACTGTTGATCTGTATTGTTACGTATCTGTCAAAAAAGTAAACAAACCAACATACACTATGTACATTAATAATCAGATCCACAGTAATGGAGGAAACCCTAGATTATTTCAAATCAACATCAATTGCCTAGTCTCATGCCAAAAAAAATTGTTAACCTGCGTCTAAATCGAGAAGAATCGGTGCCAAACACTATTAATGATACGACAATGAGAAACAGCAAAACATGAAAAAAAAATCAACACAAATAAAAGACCAACTACCCAAAGTGATTTCATGCATCAATTTACTAGTGCCACTACAACTTAATCAAATCACACCAGTGCAACACATACACCTTATCTAATCAAACCAGATATATAGCTCTTGGACAAGTCGTGGGATTGAAAAAATCCATTGGCAACGTGGTTTGGTTGAAAATACAAAAGTGTGGTTTAGTGATTCAAACAAACAAACCACCAAAAAAAGATACACTAGAATGAGCATTCCTAAAACCAACCCTAGAATTTCATCAATCAAGTAAAACAAAATAACAATATCAATAAATCAAAGCGTGGAAACATCAACGCTGCACCAAATTCAGAATAATCCAAAAAAGCAAAATCAAAAAATAAACCACAACAGAACGAGATTCAAATAATAAAACTAGTGAATTCCATAAAAGAACAATATCTTTGAGCTAATACAAAACCAAAACATCAAAACGAGAGAGAAAATCCGATACTACTCTCTTAACAACATATAAGTCTGATTAAAAAACATAAACAACACGGAAAATGTAAAAACAGAACTAAGATCACTTGATTTTGTCTGAAAACAAACACACTACTTGGATCTCTGTCTCATCTTTCGGCGTTTCCTCTTCAACCTCCTCATACGCTTCTTCTTCCACTGCACAAATCCAAAATCTAAATCAAACCAAAAGCATTATAATTATAATAACAAAACAAAAATTAATTGCAATGGAACTAACCTTGGCACGCATGGTTGTTGAAAACAGATGAGAATTTGATAAGAGAAAACCTAATGAGATGCGCAGAAGCAACTGCGATTAGGAAGAGTGAGAAGCTTCGTTTCGGATTTTATAGTGAAACGTAAAACCCTAATTATAAATGGGTCGGGCTTTACTTTTGAGCCCATGGACTATCAAATCTAGAAAGAAGAAAAATCATATTACTATTGACACTCTCTAAAGGGAGTTTTTTGTTCATTCTTTTTTGGCCGAAAGTAAGCTTCTAAACATCATGTGTTCATTTCAACAGTTTTATAAATATTTGGGTTAAATACGTTTTTACTTCCTATAAAATCACAACCTTTCGTGTTTAATCTATATTAAAATTTAATTGAAATTTTAGTCCTTCATAATTTTGCAATTTGTAAAAATGGTCCTTTTGACAACTTTCTACAAAGAATTGATGCTTTTAGTCTTCAAAATATTTTATATCAAATGAAAATAGAGACTAAATGTAACTTCTTTTAGGGACTAGACTAAAAAGCTTGGGATTTTATCGGAACTAAAACTCTAAATATTATATATATATATATATATATATATATATATATATATATATATATATATATATATTGAGGTCTATTTTTTCTTAATCTCCAACATTCCTTTAATATGATCTAGAACTCTCGTTAGTATATAGTTTTACTAACTGCTAGTGGTATTACTACTGAATTGATAGTGGCTTAACTCCAATGTTAATGTGATTATTCACTTGCATGTAACATGTAAGTTTTGTGTATAAATAGGACTCATCTTACATTGTATTGAAGAAGAATATATAATTTCTCATCTTTTATATTCTTGTTCTTTTAATTATTTTTATAATATGATATCAGCTCGAGTGTGAGACTCTACTAGAGTGACGTCTTAATAAACTAAGATTATTGTTAGAAATTCCCTTCTTCACATTATCTTTGCTTCATGATATTGTTGTTGGAGCTGCTAAATAAGAGGGCTCGACTCAGTCCATACCGGTTTGAGAGGTCTGACTACATAAATGGATCAAACCAGGTCGATCTAGTTATAATTGGGTCATATGTCAATGAGTGCAACCCGATTCATGTGAACCATGAGTCAGTCGGACCCGATCCATTCTAATTTTCTTTTGACTTTACATACTTAAATATCTTTTAATTAATAATTTTTAAATTTGTTTATCTTTTAAAAAACACTTTTTTAACAAAAAAAAAACAAATGGAAAATTGATACAAAATATTCGTCTTCCTTGTCTTTGATATGATTGTGTGGTTGAGGAGGAGATATAAATATATATTGCACTCTTTTTTCATTCATCATGGTTTTGTTCCATTCGGTTTTTTTGGTTAGGTTTTTAACGAGGCAAACATATCAGATGTTGTACTATTTTTCCTTCACTGGGATTTTTTTTTTCTATTGGGTTTTTTCTTAAAAAGGTTTTAATTAGACATATCATTCATGGACATCCAAGATGGAGCGTTTTTTTCTTTAGCAAGAGAGGGAGTGTTATACTTATGAATAATATTAGTATGATGTGTATGTGCATTTCCCTAGGCTTTCTATATTCCTTAACTTCTATGAGTAGCTTCATTCATTGTTATTGGCATTTCGTCATATAATTCTTCATTCACTTGTAACTTATAACACTTGTATCCTATAAATAAGACATACATTGCAATGCAAAGACTACACTTGAGAAGTAATACATTATACTATCTTATTATCTCTTTATCTCATTCACTCCATTCTTCTATACAATACACGATTGATAAAATGAAGTTATTCACTCCACCAAGCTATGGAATCATGATCTTCATCAGAGGGTTTGGCAACACACGATTGATAAAATGAAGTTATTACTTGGAATGCAATGCCACTGTCATGGATCGTGACCAAGAATGACAATTGGTACCATTCAATATGGGAGTAACAAGCAAAGCACACGAGTTCTCGTTAGGGTGCAAGAAATATGGACTCAAAGTATCAATTTGATAACCCTTGTTCTTGGGAATTGGGGGACCTGCTTGGCCACCATTATGTAATAGAGCAAGAAAACAAGATTGATTATAGAGAATCAAACAGAAAAAGAAGAGAATAATAATGAATCACGTTTAGATAGAAAGAGAAGAATAAAAACAAAACAATGAATGAATGAACATATTGAGGAACATAAAGGGAAATAAACTTCAAATTTGGATTGAATGTTGAGATTGATGAGAGAATGAAGAAATAACTTGGCCTTGCTAAGTGGGTGGAAGTGGAGATGTGAGATAGACACTAATTCAAGCTCCTTGGTACGTATGACTTGCTCAATTTCAGATTATGAAGCCCGGATACTCCAAAATGGAGACGTACCCGTATCGGATACGTATCGGATACCGATACTCCGCGGATACTCTCGGATACGTACCCACGGAGTATCATAATTAATTATTTTAATTTAAAATATTTATTTTATCGGATACTTATAAGATACTCGACAGATACACACAGATACTTATTAGATACTTCACAGAAACGTATCCTCGAAAAAAAAATGAAGGGTAAAAAAGTGAGATTGTGTTCTGAAAATTCAATGGAGATGTATATGATTCAATTTAAGATATGAATCACTATACTTGTTTTTCGATTAACCAATTAAAAATTATGTTTTTGGTGGATGAAAGTAACGCGAGAGAGAGAGGAGATTCAATCAATCAACATTAAACAAACTTTGTTTTGAGTTCTTTTATTGTTGCATTTGTTGATATCCTAACATATGAATGAAAATAGAATTATGATTTATACGAAAAAGGTTTCATTTTTTATTTTGATCGCATGTATTATTTTTTTTTAAATTGTGACTTTTATGATTATATAGTATTGAAGAGTAATCAATGCTTATTTTTTTCAAGTATTTTACATGCATATAAATTTTAATATAAATATTTTGTTAACGTATCATAGCCGTATCGTATCCTAAATTTTAAAAATTTCATGTATCCACGTACCTGTATCGTATCGTACCCGCACCCGTACTACGTATCCGGGCTTCATAGATTTCAGGTATGGTCCTTTACACTCCAAAATATTGTGGAGAGAAGGTCTTATCTTGTCAAAAACTGTTGGAACATTGGTGTGAAGTTGGAAGGAAATTGAAAGATTAAACACTAAGTAATAAGACTTTGAGATAATGTGATGTGAATTGAAAAATAGAGTGGGGTCCCACATAAAATAGAACACACACATTAGTAGTGTTTAAATTGCGGTATTTAATTTTAAATACTTGGTAATGATAAAAATAATAGTAATTATTATTTTTATTCGTGAATATCACTTCCTATAAATTTAGCTTATGTTGTTTGTGATAAGAATAAGAATTCAACTGAGTTTCTTATCTTTCCTTCATTCATATCCAATGAGTCTGTTTCTTCCACTTTTGTGGTTTTGTTTCTTTTTTATCTTATCCACAAATGTTGTTGAACTGATTAGTGGTTAAGTTTCTTTTTGATCTTATCCATTAGAGTAACTGTTGTCGCTATTTTAGCTAAAACAGTTACAAAATCTCTATATAAAGAGGACTCCACTCAGTTCAAAAATCACACCAAAGAGTTTTATTGAGTTGTCGAGAACTCTTTCTCTCTTCTCCCCCAGCTTGTGTTAACGAGCTATTCTTCTCCTTATCTCATTTTTTCTGTCCCTTTGAAATTAAGAGTGTTCTTAAGACCTTAGTCCCTATTCGGTATAATGTCCATTCGGAATTAAGAAAGATCTTAAGAACATAGTCCTTCGATAATATATGTCCCTTCGAAATAAAGATTACTTTTAAGATCATAGTCCCTTTTGAAATAATAATGTTCCGTCGGAATTAAGAATGATCTTAACGGTATATATAAATAATCTTTTGATATTTTTTTATTTTTGGAGAAGTTAAAAAGTTAGAATGGTGGTATCACCATATTTGAGTAGTCGTAGTACCATATTGATATTTTGGAGAACTTAACGGTTAGAATGATGATAACATCATATTTGAGTGGTTCTAGCACCATAATAGAGTGGTCACAGTACCATATTAGAAAGTGGTTTCAGTATTAAAGAGTGGTCTTAGTACCATATTGAAGGTGTAAATCTCGAATGGTTTTCTACAGTGCAGTAGTTAACCGCACAGTTGTAGCTGAACTTGTTTATCCTGCAGGCGGCGTAGTTGATAGTCTGTCTTGCACAATTTTAGACGGTGCCACGAAACGTCTTAAAAAGAGCGACCTGATCGTGACTCAACCTAGTAACAACTTCGGTAGATATTCTTTTTTAAAATAGAATTTGGAAATCCAAATACAAAAGTTTGGAAATCCAAAACCAACAAAAACGGATTCTATATGGTGGAAGGACTTGTTGCAAATAGATGTTCGTGGAAAGCTGGATCCTCAATAGTTTTCATATAATGCAACAAGTATTTTAGGCAAAGCAACAAAAATAATTGAGGAAATCTGGAAACAACACTTCGCGGGAGCTCTTTCCTGTCCTATTCGAGAATGCAAGCAACAAAAATGGCACAAGAGGAGAATATGGCAACTGGTAATTTTGTTCCATCGAAGGTGGAAGTGTTTGGGTGGAGACTATACTATGTTCTCATATTCATTGAAGTATGGAACTCAATTCATAATTGGCTGGGAATTGATGTTGGGACAGAAGGGGAATTGGTTCTGCATTGCTCTTAACACTTCAGATTATTAAAAGAAAAACAAGGAGGTTATTAATTTGACTTGCAAGTTGCAACTAGTTGGTGGATATATGGAACATAGCTCCTGGAGTGCATTAAACTCATTTCGTGGGAATGACTATAAAAAAAATAGAGGAAATATTTATGTACTAGTAAAAGTTTTGTCCCATTCTTGTTATCATATAAGAAGATTATTGGATCACAAATGCCAGTTACACAACATTTGTGGACACCATATTAAAAATATTAAAAGGGTTAAATATGTTTTTGGTCTCTATAAATATATCAACTTTTCGTTTTAGTCCTTTTAAAAAATTTCTTCAACTTTTAGTTCTTATAAAATTTCCAATCACCACTTTTGGTCTCTAATTCTAAGTCAACTCATGTATTTTTTTAATAAAATTGTGCAGAAATGTGTAGAATATTGTAAAAATATCTCCAAAAAAAATTAGAATTTTTTAACAAAATATAATTAAATATGAATTTTTAACCGCAACAAATATAAAATTAAATATAACTGCTCATATGTGATGTGGCAAAGACGATGCCTCATGGTTATGTATGGCTAGAAAGAGAAACAGTGAGCCCGAACTATACCATAAAATGATACATGTCCATCTCATTAATTAATACAAATAACCTGTACTAAATACTACCTAATCTCTTTTCTTAAAAAAAATACTACCTAATCTCAAACAAAACTGAATGTATAATTATGTGAAAAATCATCTAGCTCACAGCATGGCAAGTTTAAAGTTTTTTTTAAAAAAATAGAATTATAGTTTTTGTTTTTACAAAAAGATAGAATTATAAAAATATAATTTGTTCCTTTAATAAAAATATGATGTCCCCTACTTAAGACCGGACATCTTAAATTTATAATGAAAGAGTAAATATTCGCCTGCAAAAATGTGAAAAGGTGGGGAGGGTCAAACAAGTCATGTTTATATCATAACATAAATAGTAGAGGATGAATGATTTTAATTGATATCAACTCATAATAATAAGTATCTTATCATCTATCTTTTGTTGATGGGTAATATAGTTGCCACCTATAACTAAAGGATGAAACCCTTTGACGATCAAAATCCATGTCAAATAAATGGCAAATTTATGTCAAATAAGGGCTCTATGGGCAATGTTTTCATTCACACAGAGAACAGTAAAATTTAATAGGAAATGTAACGTTGAATGCAAAAAAAAATGTAAGAACAATGTAAAAATAGAATAAATGTTTGTACCAAAAAAGAAATAGAATAAATGTTCGGAAAATGTAAATGACTAGTACGATGTAAAGGTTTTGAAATGTAAATGACAAGAAAGTTTAAACGAAATTGAGTATAGTTTGATAAAAACATAAAAGAATTTTAGAAAACATTGGTGGGAAGTAAAGTGCAAAAATCATAATTAAAGTACAAGATAAATTGCAGAATCCTTACATGTTAGAAGATAAAATTTGGAGGAATCGTAAATGACTGAATGTAGATGACTTTAAATTTAAATTGACATAAATGAAATCGGAACATTGAGAATCGTTGTCCGTTTTCATTGTAAGACTATGGTTGTGTTTGATAACACAAATAAGCTAGCTTATAGCTTTTTGGATTACTTTATAAGCTTGCTTGATAAAATTAGATGTGTTTGGTAACAAACTTTTTTCATTAGCTTATAACTTTTTTTCAGATGCTATTTCAAGTAGCTTTTGAGCTTATAGTTTATAGCTTTTGACATTTTCTTCCATTTTTAACCTTATTTTTATTTTATTATTTTTTAAACAAATGACCACTAAACCCAAGTTATCAAAGTAACTGCCAATTTATTTTTCTTTTCCGATTTGCTGAACAGTCAAACACTTTCTTTTTTCCTTTTATATATAGATCCTCTTACATTCTATTAGTTTATATATTATTTATAATTTCAAATAAAACTATATAATTTTCCAAAAATAAAAAGATATATTATATAAAAGTTCTTTTAAAATATATATTATATCAAAGTTAAAAAGTTTAATTACACAAAAATCACAATTTAATTTATATACCACATTTACCGTTTTAAAGATGAAATTAATTAAAATATTTAAAAATAAATATATTAAGTAAAATTGTTTATAAACAAAATAATAAATAAAATAGATATGTATTTTTATGTCATTTTATATTTATCAGCCACTTCAACAACTAATTTTACCAAACACATTAATTTTAATAAGCGAGCTTTTTCAGCTATCCGCTAGCTTATCAACTATGCTAGCTTATGGCTTATTTTTACCAAACACATCCTATGATTTCTTTTTTTGAAGGAGTAAGACTATGATTTATGGAACCAAACATCCTTCGATACAGAGCTCTCGCTGACTATTGATATAAGTTAAAAACTTAAGTCTTTGTTTGGATGATGAAATTGAACGGAGTGGAGCGGAATAAAATAAAATGGAGTGGAATAGAACATAATGAAACAGAGAATTCATTCAATTGTTTGGATATTTACTTAAATATTTTCATTCTATTGTTTGAAAATTGAACGGAATACGTTAAAACTTTTATGTAAAAATACGAAAGTATTTATGTAAAAATATATTATTACCAAAATCTTATTACTTTCAACTAAAAATATGGAATAAAAAAAATGTCCAATTAAGACACAAATTATATAGAACTGAGATCTTTTAATCCGACAATTATGAAGATGTAGTTTCATATGATGATGTTGGAATTTCATGAAAACTTGATAAAGAATTGAGTTCAGATTTTACGATTGTAGCTTTTAAGCCATTTTAGATGATTGTTCAAATCTTCAAGTTGATTTGGTTTCTCCTTGTCCTTTTTTATTATTTTTGTGATTTTTTATTGTAATTAAACTTGGAGCTGAATTGGAAAATAACAACAGGAATACAAGATAATTGATTGGAGATGAAGAAATGCAACAGGCGATGAAGAATTTTATTGACATTGAAGAGAAGAAGAAAGGTAGAAAGAAGAAGGTAATGGAGAGGAAGAGGTGTATAAAGACAAGGGTTAAAGAGAAAATTTTATTTATAAAGCTTCATTTCATTGGATACATCTTAAATTAGGAGAATGAAAAATTGAAAGATTGTGGTATGGGATGGAATGTGTTCTATTGTGCTCCATTTCCTTTATTTTTTGCAAATCTAAACAATAGAATCTAATTACTTATCTCTCCATTTCATTCTATTCCACCGCATTCCAAAAATAGTCTTAGACTATATGTGTGTCGTGTATAGTGGACATGTTGCATTCCAGTGACTATGGCTTTGACACTTCAGTCTATTGTCAAGCGTGAATTTTCGACCCATACTAGTTGTATGTTGTGTCGAAAACTTCTAATATCAAAATATCTTCGTGTTGAGTCAGAAAAAATTGTTATTGTAATAATTTGTTATTGTAATGGTACAAACTTAGATGGCCCAACATAGTTATTATCTGGGTCATGCAAATGCAACATGAAATTCCACTGAGAAAATAGTAAATAGCTCCAATAACAAGAACACTAATAAGTTAATTCGAGGTAACCGCCTCGCCTCAGAGCATGATGCAGCACATAACCGTACCTCCTGCACCATCTCAAGTAAAACTATGTCTTGGATTGATATGTAGCACATGGTTATACCCCATGCATCGTCTTAGGAATCATCTCGTTCCTACATCAGGAACATATCAAGCATCGATGTGTGCCACCACGTTATGCGCTAACATACCATTAGATAATCACTAAGTTGTTTCTATTAATATGAAGCTCATTTGAAACAGATAGATGATCACACTTATCTCAAAATCAGTTACTCTAAACAAATTGGATTATATTCGTAATAAATTGAATCAAATCGTAGTAGTAAAAATATGAACAGCAAGGAGCGCATCACTAAAACACATCATTATAAATAGGGGTTTTATCCCATGTATGATAATGTCACGCTCTCAATATTCACTTACTTGCTTGCACAATCGCCTTACGTTGGCATCAAAGTGTCTTTTGCAGGCACACCTTCTCACTTGGAGAAGGAGCATATGACTAGTCGATGCAGATAAGATCACTGACGTGAAAACTACACCTTTTGTTTAAGAGGTACACCCTACTTGTTCTTACAAGAATATTTATGCAAAACTATTTTTAAGCTAAATCCAGTTTTGGTTCCCCTATTTTTAATTGCGCAATTTTGGTCCCCCATTTCAGAAATCTTAACAACCCCATGATTTTGACCATTTGATTGATTACATGGCAATATATAAGGTGACCTGACATGAAAGCGAATGTTCTTATTGTTGAAAGCCTTCAAAACTAGGGCGTTAAATTAAGAAGATCTATTGAAATGGTGCAAATAAATGAGAGTGAACAATTTATT
This sequence comes from Medicago ruthenica, assembly GCA_018208015.1. Lineage (NCBI taxonomy): Eukaryota > Viridiplantae > Streptophyta > Magnoliopsida > Fabales > Fabaceae > Medicago > Medicago ruthenica. The sequence continues at coordinate 76,417 of WNNG01000087.1, forward strand.
ATCACATCATCAAATTGGATGATAATCATATATTTGTCAATTTTTTAAATTAAGAGTCTAAAATTACGCAATTAAAAATTGAGAATCCAAATTGTATATAAGTCTTTTTTATCAATCAAAGTAGTTTAACACTATGGTAAAAAAGAAAGGGAAAAAGAATTATTACCATGCAATAATATTAGTTAAAGAATAAAGATAAAATATATATTTCAATATTAAACACGTCAAAAATGTTTGCAACAAAGAAAAACCTCAAAAGGGTTTGTTCTGTTAATTCAATTAAAAAACATATTGTGATCTTCACACTCACCAAATATTATAAGAATAGATACGAGCAACTCCTTTTAAATGAGTCTTATCTAAGAAAAAAAAAACTTTTTTCTATTTTTCTTTAAAGGTAAAGGAATGGATTTTTCTTGATTCAATTAGACATTGCCCTACTTTCGGTTTAGTCAATGTACATATGCCCAAGTCAAATGCTTTTTCTTATTTCTAATCTCAACTTTAAATCAGAATATTCTTTTCAAAGCAAATAGCCAAATAGACATATCTAGCGGAACAAATGAACTACCAAGTTGGTTCACGGAACTATCACGTGGTACAGGGACCCATATTCTTGTCAATAATCAATCAATTATTCAATTTACACCTCCATTTACACCCATATTAGGCCAAATTTCCGCAATGAATGCAACTGGTTCCATTCCATCTTAGTAACAAGAGACCAAGTTGGCAGGTTCAATTTCCATCAGCACATAATAATTATTCCCATCGCCATGCTCAATTGTTTTCCAATCCAACATAAATTGGTGCAAGAAAGCAACGTAAACTTAGCAGATAAGAAGGAATAAAGAGCTTACATAATTTTGGTAATTGACATGGCTCAAAAAATAATTCGAATAGATGCATACAAGTTCAAATTCAAAATTATTACTAGCTGAATTGTGATATATGGAATAATGCGTTACTAGTTGAATTGTGATATATAGAATAATGTAATGTAACTCCACATCATTATTATTATTATACCAAAAGAATTAGAGAGGGAGCTGATTGGACAACATATGTCATAAACCTCCACATTTCATTTCACAGTCACAACAAAGCAAACAAGCTACCTAAAAGCATCACCTATGTCGATTCATCTTTTTAGGGACCCACCTATGTAACACATAAGAAGCTGGACCACGGATCCAAATAGTAGACCAAATCACAGCTGACTCAGAAGTCCAACATCTTTCAGAACTTTATCAAACAAGTGGTCCTTTTTATTTATTTTTTATGTATTTTTCATTTAGCCCCATATTGCTACAGTCCAACGTGGGGAACATACCAGAAATAAACTAACAATGGGCAACTACACTTTTTTATCACCTAATTTCATGTGCAATTGTCTATTTAATGTTGGAAGCAATCTAAAGAAATGTAATCTGATTCATCCCAATAAAATGATGCATAACAATTAATATATTAACATTTTTTATTAAAAAAATAAAACACAGTGACTAGGATTGTAGACATTTTGATTGAAATTAGACGATCAAGATTTAACACTAACAAAATACTCAAGAACTGCCGCTTAAAATCCGATGACTAAGATTCACCCACATTCGCTCAATATTTGACTGAAGGGAATCCATTCCAGAAGAAGAGAAATTGGTATAGCATTGGCAATTCACTACAATACATTCTTTTTACAGGGATTTACATGAACTAGAAGAAAAAAAAAGTGGTATAGCATTAGCAATCATTATAAAGATTAGGGTAAAATTTACTCAAAAAAAAGATTAGGGTAAAATTAAAAAAAGCCATAATTTTTATTAATATTTGTAAAATGAGATTAAGATCCATGAATGAGATTAAGAGCTAGAATTGAATATCAATTCTAATGGGTGGTTCTTGAATTAAAATCTTAGGAAAAGAAGATTCAACTTTGAGAGAACCTCTACAAAGTGGACAACTAGACTGATGAGTTAACCACTTGTCAACACAATCACAATGAAAATAATGTTCACACCCTGGTAAAACCTTCAGTTTCTCACCGTCTCTAAACTCTCCAAGACAAATACAACACTCCGTCTCTTCCCACGCGCCGTTCTCGGGGTCCGTCGGATCTTGGTGAAGAATAATGGGCAGTTTCTTGATTGCAACAGGGTCTAGTCCTTGTGGTGGTTGAGATGGCGACGCGTGGATGGAGGCGGAGTATGTGGTGGTTATGTGAGTGTGGTAGCGGCAGACCCAACGTGTGTAGAAGAAGAGAACGATAACGAGAAGGAAAATGGAGAAGAGTACAATAACTAAGAAAAGTGTTCTGCCTCTGATTTCTAGGTCTCTATCATCTAGCTCAGTGTAGTGCCAGTTCAATGATCTGGAATTAGGGCTTGACATGGTGATGTTGGAGGTGTGAAAATGAGGTGGTTGTGACGGTGGTTAACGGTGGAGCAAAGCTACAACGACGGTGTAGCATTAGAATTAGAATAAATAAATAGTGTTACGATATGAGACTATGTTTTCTTGATGATATTTTTAACTGAAATTGTGAAGTGGGAACTAGATATGAATGGATAACGTTATTTATAGTAAGTTTTGGTTCATGGTGCACTCGCAATTTTGGCGCGTGAGGAATACTAATATAATCTTTTTTTATGCATATGAGTTTTGAATATATCAAATTTAGAATAAAGTGGAGAAAAAAATAAGAGGAAAGAATTTAGAAGAAAGAAGAAAGAAGAAAGTGTTATAAGAGAGTGGTAAACATCAACGGTATTGCATATGCAGCGGGATCGCCGACAAGTCCTTTTACCTTGGAGACATTATGGGCAAAGTGGATTGGATAGAATATGGGGTTCAATGTATGTATATTTATGTGGAGTTACAACTACAGACACTTCGTACTCTCTCACTCTGTTTAAAGAAAAAGGCTAAAATGCACTTTTGGTCCTCCAGTTTTACGAACTTGCGATTTTGATCCCCCAAGTTTGAAAATAGCACTTTTGGTCCTCTAAGTTTCACCCTCTTTGCAAAATCATGCAAAATTTTGGCCCCCTTGATTTTGACTCGGTCAAAGGGGGACCATGGTTTTGCAAAGGGGGTGAAACTTAGGGGGCCAAAAATGCTATTTTCAAACTTAGGGGGCCAAAAGTGCATTTTAGCCAAAAAAAAAATAAAGAGAGAAGATTTTCATGCTAAATCCGTGCTAATCTTCTAGGTTGCTCTTTATAATTTATCACCAAGTAACAATGCATCATTATTTTTAATTATTTTATAGGTAGAACTAAATTTTATCTTAAAAATACAAGTCAAACACATGTAAAAGGGATAACTATACAATATCGTCAATGTTCTATGTAAAAGTTACTAATTTTGAATGTATAAACAATGTTTTAAAGACACTTGTTAACATTTTTTTTATGATAATAGTAAAAAGTACCTGCCTCTATCAGTTTTGTTAAATGAAGGTCTCAAATAGGTTATGTCGATCGACACTACAGTGGCGGAGTCAGAAAAAAGTCTCGGGTGGGCCGCTAAAATAAACAACAAAGCATAAACTTTAATATATAAACACAAATTTATTTCGTAATAAGTTTTAAACACAAGTTTAAATACATCAACAAGCAGCGACACTAAAAAAGCTGAAGAGGAAGTTTGAAGTTGAAATTTGCGTGAAACACTGCGTTAGAGAGCATGAGGGAAGGAAGGGTCTGTGCTTGAGTAGTGGAGAGGGTGGGCCGTTTTGTATTTTTCTTTAAAAACAAGGTGTGTTTAGTAATTTCCTTATAGAAAAAAATTTGTTTTGTTTTTGGGTGGGTGGGCCGTGGCCTACCTTAGCCCATACACTGCTCCGCCACTGTCGACAGAGTTCTACTGTCTAATCTAAAAGTTAAATTCATGTAGTGCCGTTTTTTTTAGTGTTAAGGGTCTGATTAGGAAGGGGTGTTAAAGGGGAGGATTTTATAGGGTAAGTTTATATTTAAAATATATTTGATATTTTAAAAATATATAAAAAAAGGTGATAAAATTAGCATACAATACTTCGATTATTTTTTAATTGATTTTTAAAAATATTTTTAGTGTCATGATTTAAAAGAGAAAAGTAAGCCATTTTCTCTCCGTCAAAACTCTACATCTAAACTTGGAGGTGCTCTTCAATGTGATCGACACAATTGGAGGTGCCTCATTGACAATGGTGGAAATTGACACTGCTATTGTACTCGGCACATTGGAAACCTTGGTACTTGTTGTAAGTGTCCTGTTGACACTAGTTAAGGAAGCCAAAATAAGAAAGTTTTAAGTTGAAAATAATACTTTTTGGACTTTTGAAGAATTGATTGTACAATTTTCAATTCAATACTACTATATTTGTTTCCTTAACCGGTATCTCCGGGACACTGGTTAACATTTTCTTATTATTATTATTAGTATGATTTCTCGCTTACGAAGAGCTTGATCAACTCAATCTTCCATTTTGTAACAAAAAATACACAATTCACAATAACCGTAAAAAATGTCACCAACATAAGTTACTCTAAATCTTTTAATTGGAGATGTCAATTTTTTGCGAAGTTTTTGGTTAATTAGAAACTACACTAAATTGGGGTAATAAGTATTTTGGTCCTTAAATGTGTAAGAGTAGTCTCGGTAGTGTTTCAATGTATTTAAATTTTAAAATAGTTTTGATTGTTAGAATGTTTGGTTAATATTATCATATTAATCTCTCAATATACTTACTTATTGTTATATGAGTCCCTATAAGTAGTTATTTACTGTCATATCAATTCATATATGAAAAGAGTTAATGAGATCATTGATCGACTATTTTAACGTAATTGACTATTTTGACTAACAAGGTACACAATTAGGACTATTTTAAAATTTTGATATATTGAGGGATTATTGTGACTACTTGTTACACATTCAGGGACTCAAATGACTATTGCCCCTACCAAATTTTACCATAATGAATGTTTAAGTGATGCAACCATAGAGTCCGGCAAGCTATACTGTACTCTCATCCGTATAACCAATTTAAATATGAGTCTTACTAACGAGTGTCCTAAGAACATTAGTTAAAGAATCCCTTAATAAAAATTTTGTCTGAGAAATACAAGACTTTACTTTTGTCTTAGGCAATAACTACACTAATTTTTAATGTAAACTTATCTATTTTAAAAGTTTAACCACCAATGTTCGAAGGACCCTCGTTAGCATATATATATATATATATATATATATATATGCAAGATCTTAAAGGAAACAGAAAACTGAACACGTAAAGAACAATGAACAACAAAAGGAAGGAAAAATTATAAACATAAAGAATAGACTTTATATGCTGAAAAGCTATCAAGCTCGGATACGTAGTACGAATGTGGGTACGATACGATACATGTACGTGAATACATGAAATTTTTAAAATGTAGGATACGATACAACTAAGATACGTTAACAAAATATTTATATTAAAATTTATATGCATGTAAAATACTTGAAAAAAAAAATAAGCATTGATTACTCTTCAATAATATATAATCATAAAAGTCACAAAAAATAATACATGTGATCAAAATAAAAAATGAAACTTTTTTCGTATAAATCATATTCTATTTTCATTCATATGTTAGAATATCAACAAATGCATCAATAAAAGAACTCAAAACAAAGTTTGTTTAATGTTGATTGATTGAATCTTCTCTCGTTACTTTCATCCACCAAAAACATAATCTTTAATTGGTTAATCAAAAAACAATTATAGTGATTCATATCTTAAATTGAATCATATACATCTCCATTGAATTTTCACAACACAGTATCACTTTTTGACCCTTATTTTTTTCAAGGATACATATCTGTGAAGTATCTAATAAGTATATGTGTGTATCTGTCGAGTATCTTATAAGTATCCGATAAAATATATTTTTTAAATTAAAATAATTAATTCCGATACTCCGTGGGTACATATCCAAGAGTATCCGTGGAGTATCGATATCTGATACGGAAACATCTCTATTTTGGAGTATCCAGACTTCATAGCGGAAGAGTGAAAGGAAAAACTTGTAACTGAATAGAAAATAAGAGAAAGTGTTGGAATGACTGATAATGAATTTTGTGAAATGTAAATGGGACATTAACATAAAATTGCAAATAAATTAAGGACAGGATACACATTTTAACACTAGGGAAAGAAATTAAACTTGGTGGACGTCATTCTCTCTATGATTCTTTTTTGAAGTTTGATTAACACTTGCCTATGTCGACCAAATATTAGAATCTCCTCTAATCTTTTCCTAATGAAACTCAACGGCCACATGTGAGACACGAATTTTGATTTTGTCATCAACATGAGAGTAAATTTCATTTGGAGATTAATTCAACAATTTTTTTTGTTAGATCAAGGTGCAATGAACACTAAATGTCTCGTTGATTTTCCATTAAAATATAAAAATCTCGTTGGTTTGTTTTTAGCCTCATAAAAAAAAAGGTAACGTAGACAGAACCTGCTTGTGAATAATAGCTTATACTACAAAACGACATAATAATAATTTATTGTCCTATGTTTCTGTCTTATACACCAAATCAAAATAATTCTCAAGTGTCTATGCTTAGATGCAAACATATGAAACAAAATAGCAAAGCGTGATTAGGGTGTGAGTCTGATATTTCGGGAGTCTAAAATGACATGAAAGCTAGTGACTGGGTCTGACCGGACAAGGAAAGTATGTTTTCCTTTCATTTTTGTTCTCCTAAACATCAAATTTGATCCTTTACCCCTCAGTTCTGTCCTTAATAAAAAATAATATTTAAATTAATCTATGACATTTTTATACGAGATAAATTAATCTTTGTGGTAATGAAACAAATTAACACATGATTGATTTGTCCTTTTGTATGAAAATGTAATTACTAATTTGAGCATTATTTTTTTTTGTGAAAATTGAATTAGGCTGCAAGAAAATTGTCAGAGATCAAATTGAATATTTATAAAATTTTTTTTAACTTTTTTCTTGTTTTACGATAGGAATAACGTCAAAGACTCCTATTTTCTTTTTAATTTGTTCTTTTTCTCCTTCCATTCTATTTCTTTTTTGTAATTTTCCTTTTTTTTTCTTTGGAGGCTCGATGGAGAACATGACTGTGTAAGACTAACTTTCCAACACAGATATGGGGCCATTGGAAGCCCAAGTTCAAAGAAAGTTAGGTTTACTTAACTATCCCCCAAAAAATGAAAATGATACTCTAAATCCATGTTTCAAAAAACAGTCATACAACTTATTTGTGAGAGACGTTGCTATAAGTTGCACATATGGCAATGACTCAAAAAACAACTAACCAGTCTAACCTCTGACCCCAAAAAAAAAACTATACCAAATATGTTAAGGCCCACAATATCCACTATCGATTTTTTGCACGGTTCCTTCTTTCATGACTCATAATATCACTAAACAAACTTTTTCTTTATTCAGAGAGTGATCTTACAAGGGAGCCAATCCAGATTAAACGTCTGAAATTTCTATTTTTTTAATGCATCAATTATATTATTTTCCTTTGAGCAATTAAACAGTTTTTTAATATAATTTCAAAAGGCCTAATTTCCTTGATATCAAAACAACTTTTACAAATTATGTTGTCATTAAATCCCATCACTTGTCTGTGATTCTCCACATGAAAAATAAATCGAGTGAAAAACTGTTCAAATTGGCCCATTTTATGAATTGAGCCCAATGGGCTCTGCACATATAGTTGTTGAATTTTACTTTTCTGCCTTTCCATTTTGTTCATTCCCACCCCAAACTTCCAAAATTAACCCCAGCGCAAGTTAACTTTGCTCAGAGTGAGTTAACTTGCGCTAGTATCCACCAGTAGTTAACTCACGCTGACCCATGAGTTAACTTTCGTTGGTTTCAGGTTTGCTAACAGAACAACAGTTCTTGACATAATTGTTGTTTTTTTAAGCACTTAAACACCTAAACGTGCATTTTTCACAATATCAATCATCGACTACCACTACATTCATTCACCACATTCATTTTTTCAGTCATTCAATCAAATTGTTCATTCAATCAAAATCATAATAAAAAATAATTCCAAAATAACGCAAAATCAAAATCAATTACAAAATAACGCAAATATCATAGATAAAAATGTGAATACACATATGTCATTAATTTACATCAAGATCCAAAATGCAGCCAAAATGTCATAAAAAAACTAAAAATATACAATTAAAAAAACACTAAAAAACAATCCACCACTATCCTTCCTCCTCCGGACTCTGACTCTCCCTCCTCCTATCCCTCCTACTGTTTCTGTTCCTGCTAGGAGAACAATGGTACCAACCCCCTAAGCAGTCGATGAACTCAAGAGCTTGGTTCTAGGTTTTTCTGTATAATGAATGTCTTTTTTGTCAGGGACGTTCCGAGCTCCTTTATACTTCCCTTGACCTAAGGGAAGTGGGGCGATCTTTTCGGGATTCCCAAGCCACCTAGTGCTGTGACTTGGTCTTCCTCCCCGGGGATTTCGGCCCACGATGAGAACGTGGGGGGAGACTTAGTAGACGGGCTGTAACGAGCCTTTGAGTTCGGGTATCGACGTGGGCAGCCCGCTTTGGATGCGTTATGGGGGCCCTTCCTTTTCCCGACCTGTTACAGCGGGGCCCTGACCTCGCCCACGTGGCGGGCGTGTGGGAGTGAGATCCAGCTTGTCGGGGAAGGCTGTCACGTGCTCTGAGAGGAATAAGATGACGGCACACAGCCCCCCAAGCACGAGGCTCAAAGAGGCGAAGTGATTGATTATATGATTGTTCCACCGATGTTGCCAAGAAGTTGGCAGTACACAGCCCCCCAAGCACGAGGCTCAAAGAGGCGAAGTGATTGATGCAAATGTAGTCCCACTAATGTCGCCAAGAAGTTGGCGGTACACCTGTATTGCTTATTTTGCATAGCCTTTGTATTAAGTTCTACAGAGTGTAAGGGTGCTTAGATGTGATGATGAAATCTTCTGGTGCATCTTATTAAGTTATATGGGGCGATATTGTTATGACTCGAGAACTCTACCAAGATCAGGCCCTCTTGGGCGTGATATTATCCTATCTTCAACAAGAAAGCTTGGTGAAACTTGCTAAGCCATTTGCAAATGCAAGCTTCTGGAGGCGCGATACTGTCTCGACCCCTTTGTGGAATTTAGCTGATCTTTAATTAAGCTCTTTTCCTATCATTGAATTCTTAATCGTAGTCCAACTCCTAATCTCAATAAAACTTGATTTTTATACATTTGCTTTTATCACAAAATTTAGCGGGCGAGATCTCAGGCGAAGTGCCTTTACTCTGAGCACTGTTTTAGGCCCGAACTCCCTGTGGCGCAAATTTGCGTTACCTCGGCAGGCCATTTCGGAGAACCTGCGCCAAGTCTAGGCGTGGTGTTTTAACTCAAACAGGGAGCTTAGTGTAATTTTAGCCAAGTATGTTAAGGGCCTGAAGTAGTTATATTGTGGTAGGGCGTCGCCTTTTAGTGATAGGTCTTAGCGCCACAAGGGTCTTATCGCCTTTAAGATGATAGGTCTTAGCGACACAGGGGTCTTATCGCCTTTAGATGATAGGTCTTAGCGCCACAGGGTCTTATCGCCTTTAAGATGATAGGTCTTAGCGCCACAGGGGTCTTATCGCCTTTAAGATGATAGGTCTTAGCCACAGGGTCTTATCGCCTTAAGTTATATCCAGTCAAAATAAATAAAGTAAATACGCATATATTAGAACTGAGGCGCCTCGTTAAAAACCTGCAAAACAAATATGAAAAGATCGAAAAAGGTTATAATAACTTCGTGTTTCCTCTTCATGTTCTTAATGGCGGGACCGTCGTTTCCATATGCATTTATTTGTTTCACATTTTATTCTGGCGTGCTGGTTGGTGAGCTTTATTTTAATCTCGGACTTGACGAGCTTGTTTGCATCGTGGACCTGATTTATCTCGCCAAGTCAATTGCTCATCAAACCTCACACCGCTCTCGTTGAAGTCCTCGTCCGACCTTGTTTTGTAGAATTATCCCTACAAAGGTATTAATATACATACTTGAACAAGTTATGTTAGCTACTTTTAAATCACCTTTCAATGCCCTATAATAGTGACGGAACACACAATATACTAATAACATTGTTAAAATTAATTAGTCCTTCGCAATCATGCTTGCTCCACAGGAAATATATATTAAGAACAAACAATGATACAAACCGGACAAAATGGAATAGACCAACAAGCAGCAAGCAATTCTTAATTTGGAATTGAAATAGAGGCGCGTCAATACGGGAGTCAAATGGAATTGAGTAATAACATGGCAACACCAATTACACTCGGCAATAAAGGATTTTAATTTGAAATAATATTCTAAATTTTTCGTTGAGGAATTCATATTAAAAAGATAACAAATAAAAGAGACTGAACCTATAGCAGATGGATTCTTTAATTTTATAGAACAGCCACGACAACAGTGTTCTCAAACAATTAAAATTGAATGAAACACCTATCATTATGATGGCAAAAACAAGTGCATCAATAAAATGTATAATTATATATACACGAAGAATACATGTCAATTCTTTCAACTTGGACTCTACTAAATCAAGGACTTATGCTTAATCATTGATAAGGCTCTTCACTTATTTATTTCTACTTCTATTAAAAACACTCGCTTCAATAATGTTTGCCACAACCCACAACAATTTCAGTGCAATTTATCATGCAAATTTAGTGATACTAATTATATCAAGTTAACCTCGATTTATCATATAAAAATATCACGGTCGAAGAAAATCGTAAAAGAGAATAATGAAATTTGGAAATAGTAATTCGTAAGGTAATAACAACATATGTGAATCAAAACACTACGTGCATTGATGTTAATATACTTGTGAAGGATATTGGAACCAAAGAACCTGGATTATGATGTTAATATACTTTTCAATACTTTCTTCAATGCATCCATAGTTTCTTCCACATTCTTTTTCAATGATGGCGGCTGGATCTGCCTTCGATGTCGCGAGCATGCCCGTATGCGACTGCAACTATCTGTGCCGCGTCTCGTATTGCTTTATAGTCGTCAGTATGATAACATTATTGACAATTTTAACTTGAACCACTTACTGTTAAACTACAGAAAAGAAAACGCCTCATTGCAAATAATTAGAAGGTAATCAAATAAAGATTACGGTCTCTGCCAAAACAAAGATTGAACCAAACCATAAAAAGGCATATCTGTTTTGCATTAAATTCCACAACAAGAAAAAAGAAGAAAGAGACATCAAGACATGCCATAGAAGGTAGAAAATTATATGCCATAGATTGAGTCAAATTCAAAAACTGATAAACGTATTAACCAAACACATAGATATGAAATTCATGAGTAAAAGAAAAGATGATAGCCCACATCCAACATCAAAACCATCGATGGGAATCAGAATGAAAACACCTGTTTTCCTCCTCCGGCGACGTTGTTGATTAAGACTTGAAGCCAATTGGCTAATTAAGCGCACCGCTGAAATAAACGTTTCTAAAAACATGTAGCTTCCAATACGCACTTTGAAGACAACGTTGATAGGGTTCATAGCGACGTGATTCTTAGCGGCATCGATGATGAGGCAGATGCCGGAGTCAGTGATAGCGGCGTCAAACAAGGCGGTTACCTCGCCGGCATGGATTAAAGTGTGGTCCAGGTCAGTTTTACCGGGCCCCACGGTGGGCGCCAACTGTTCCTGCTAGGAGAACAATGGTACCAACCCCCTGAGCAGTCGATGAACTCAAGAGCTTGGTTCTAGGTTTTTCTGTATAATGAATGTGTTTTCTGTCAGGGACGTTCCGAGCTCCTTTTATACTTCCCTTGACCTAAGGGAAGTGGGGCGATCTTTTCGGGATTCCCAAGCCACCTGGTGCTGTGACTTGGTCTTCCTCCCCGGGGATTTCGGCCCACGATGAGAACGTGGGGGGAGACTTAGTAGACGGGCCGTAACGAGCCTTTGAGTTCGGGTATCGACGTGGGCAGCCCGCTTCGGATGCGTTATGGGGCCCTTCCTCTTCCCGACCTGTTACAGCGGGGCCCTGACCTCGCCCACGTGGCGGGCACGTGGGGAGTGAGATCCAGCTTGTCGGGGAAGGCTGTCACGTGCTCTGAGAGGAATAAGATGACGGCACACCCCCCAAGCACGAGGCTCAAAGAGGCGAAGTGATTGATTATATGTTCCACCGATGTTGCCAAGAAGTTGGCGGTACAGTTTCTGATGTACCGAGCGGAAGTTAACTTGCGCTGGGGTTAATTGTGAAAATTCGGGGTGAGAATGAGCAATTTTGAAAGGGAGAAAAGTAAAATTCATAGTTGTTTGTTGTTTTGGGAGTCTGGCCCTTCCCAATCAGTTTTACATATGGTCTCCTCTTCTGCTACAGAGGGGTGTATTCATAAAAAATTAAAAGAAATCAACAGCTGGGACACTTTTGGTGGGTTTGTGTACAATTAATAAGAGAGCAATCTATTTATTTTTAGAAAAATGCCATTTTTTAAGTAGGATTCATACAAGAAAGAACATAATGGACCAAAATAGGAAATATATCAATCAAAATTCTGATAGATCATACATGAGAGTGAACAATGGTTATTATTTGAAAGAATTACATGCTATTACATAGCATTCTTGTGTTTCTTATCAACTTTCCTCTCAATAACAATACGCTTTTTCCTTATGATAATATTTTGAGCAATTCATGTAAAATTTTCAATCACCACTTTTAGTCTCTATTTTAAGTTAACGAAATTGTGTAGAATATTACAAAAATCTCTCCCAAAAATAATTAGAATTTTTAACCGTAAAAAATATAAAATTTCATTAATTCATGTTTTGTTAAAAATTTCTATTTTTTTAGGGAGAAATTCTTATAATATTATAAATTTTTCTGCAAAATTTTATTCAAAAATATGAATTCTACATATGAGTTTACTTATAAGGGGGACCGAAAGTAAAGATGTAAAACTTTTGGGGACTAAAAATCGAAGAAAAATTTTAAAGGGACTAAAACGAAAAAGTTGATATATTTATAGGAACCAAAAACATATTTAACACTAAAAAATGATGATATGTTTACACGTCACGCATTCTAGGATGTTAAATAAATGTTTATCATTTTCCTCAAACACATGATTGTTCTTAACATACATGACAATAAGATACTAAAACAAATCTTTTGTCAGTATCAATGGAATTGCACAGAACACAACAAAAGTTAATTGAAAAACATGTTTACAGTCATTGAAACAAAATTGATTAGATTGAGGACAATCAATCGAGACAACCTGACTTCCACTTAAAGACAGGATTAGTAAGAAGGGACCTTAGGAGAGAGCTCAATATTATGGAGATCAACATAGAAACAAAAATTGAAAATGAGAAATTAATCTATGACATTTTTAACGAGATAAATTAATCTTTGTTGTAATGAAACAAATTAAACACATGATTGATTTGTCCTTTGTATGAAAATGTAATTACTAATTAGAGCATTTTTTTAGTGATAGGTCTTAGCGCCACAAGGGTCTTATCGCCTTTAAGATGATAGGTCTTAGCGCCACAGGGTCTTATCGCCTTTAAGATGATAGGTCTTAGCGCCACAGGGGTCTTATCGCCTTTAAGATATAGGTCTTAGCGCCACAGGGGTCTTATCGCCTTAAGTATATCCAATCAAATAAA
>WNNG01000089.1:0-145159 GCA_018208015.1 Medicago ruthenica
AATATTAATGCAACATTTATTATTTTTTTAACTATTATAATCTTATTAATCATATAAATTCTTCAAAGATAGTGTATTTCTCACTTTATTATTATAAACCAAAATTAACTATATTTAAACTATTTATCGTTATAACTTTTAACACCCTTCATTTAATTTAAAGTCACAAATAATAAGATTAAGATTTGTATTTATTTACCAAAATGTCATGTTAAAAAGACCAAACATGACATACAAAATTACAACAATGCCATTATTTAATGGATTGAGTTTTGGAAAGAATTTGAAACGCAGACCGTAAAGTACGAAAATTCCCTTCTTTAATTAATTGAGTTTTGGAGGGAAATTGGAGCTACATTTTTATATATTAAGATTAAGATAAGATTAATATAAGATAAGATTAGAGGATACTCAAATATTGTTCGGTCATCGAAGGCTAAGTGGTTAATATAAGACTTTGGTTGGTAATATGATGAAGAATATGGTGGAACTCAGAAACATTACCGACATTTTTAATGTGTGCCATGTGCATCCAAAAGTCTCAAATGGTTTTGGGAACATAACTTCAACACAACTGTATGCAAATAAATCGTGTTGGAGAAATTATTGTAAGTTTGAAACATAGGAGAAGATAAGCATAAGGTGGTATCGAATATAACCTTGCTCTGTGATATACTGATATGCACAACGAAAAAAAACGTCTAAAATAACACTTTGATCCCTTAACTTTAAAAACCTATCAAGTTAATCCTTTAACTTATTTTAAAAGTTCTGATTGGTTCCTTAACTTTAAAACCAGTCAATTTAATCCATTAAGTTGTGTAAATTAATGAAATTTGATCTCTTTACCGGTATAAGTTAATGCAACTTGGTCTCTCAATTGATGGATTATGGCAGTATATCTGTATAAGTTAATAGTCCAAGTTGCATTAACTTGCAAAAGTTAAAGAACTAAATTGTTCATTTTAAAGTTAAGGGTCCAAATTGGTCGATTTTAAAGTTAAGGGATCAAATTGAACTTTCAAAATAAGTTAAGAGATTTAAGACAAAATTATATCGATATGAAAAATCTTTGTCCAAGATTTCATCACTAAATATGAACCGCGTTGATCGGGTATAACAAATTAACAATATACGATTTTGATTTAAAAAACTTTATGTAAATGATTTATATGAACAGCATAATTGAAATTAGAAACATTGAGCTTGAAAGCAATCAACCTCTGAACTTGGATATTTTACTTAACAATTAGGACACTGAAAAAGGAAACAAGCTCCTCAAACTTAGACTCAATGTTTCTAAATGGATTAAAATTGCAATGCATAGTTCTTTCTAATTAACACCGTATACTAACTATATACTAACTACTTCATGATTACAAGATTGTCATCAGTGACCAAAGCAAACCAATGATGGATTATAGAATTCTTCAATACCTAGTACTTCACAGTTCTTTCCAATCCTTAACACCATATACTACTTCATGATTACAAGAATGTCATCAGAGACCAAGACAAACAAATGATAAATTAGAATTCTTCAATACCTACACAAGAAGAATGAAAAGGTTAAATATGAACAGGTAGTAACTCACAAATATAACTGATAAACGCCGCAAACAGGTGCTTAGTGATAACCAACAAAATATACAAGTCCTCAGAAAATGAAATAGAGGATTGTCTACAAAATTAGTCCTCGAAAAATTCTTCATAAACAGACATACCATACCATAAATAAGAAAATCTAAAAATCAGATTCAACACAAGAAAACTTCACATTGGTTTTTCTACTGCACAACCAAGATATATAACCTATGATGACAGTATATGTGAGTAATGCAAAACAGGTTCAGTGGTTTAATATCAAAGAGAAATAAAGAAGCATGGTGGCATAGACAACAGGAAGACACACGAGGTAAATGAAAATAGAATGACAATAATTGCAATTAGACAACAGTTGCAAATAGAGTGACAACAGTTGCAATAGCCATCTTAGAAACAACATCGACATAGATTTCAAGTAATACTTTTTAAATTCCTAACATACCACACAAATTGCAAGTGCAAACAGCTCCACATAAATTTAACTCTCCACCAAGTAACCAACATATAGTTTGAACTGGTCTCTCTCCCACAGTGCAACTGTACAATCTTCCTCATGTTTTTTGGTAATAAAATATGTTTGCTTGATACATAGAAGGCTAGGAATATGGACTACAACATAAAGATTATAAAACTCAAACTTTTGGATGCAAAGTTATTATAAGGACAACATGCCAACGCCTAGTCTAAGTAATAAAACATGACAAGTAGAAATAAAAGATTTAAAAAGAGTTACCTGGTCTACATTCTTTTAACAAAGCTCTATTTTCAATCCACCACCATTGGCATAAGTATAACACCATTGTACAAGAATATCACAAGGACAATCAATATTGAGAGCACTCATCCAACTTCAAAAGTTGGATCTGCAATTTAAATTCAATAGCATAACTAATTAGGAATATTTACGGACACTCGTAGGAAGGAAATTGTTAGTAGGTCTTCAATTACAAATGTTTTATGTTAGGTGCAGGCTCAATTTACAGGGCCCAATTTAACTTAATTGCATGTTTTAAATTAGAATAAGGGTAGCAATGTGTTAGGGATTCACTTGTTTTTAAGTTGGTTAGGTTGAAGAGAGAGGCTAGGCTCTCCAACTGCCAGAGGTTGTGTTAGTTGTTAGCAGTTATTGTATTTCTCCCTGTTCTTGTAAGCAACTGTAAAGAAAGTTAGAAATTTGAAACAATGATAGTAGTAAGCAAATTAGTGTCATATAACGTATTGCACATGATTATTATGACATTTTCATATACAGTTCGTTTTTGTGATATTAGTTGCAGAAGTTCTCTCGGAAGCTGAGACCAATCTGCTTCCATGGATGCTATTTCACTGAAAGAGGAATTTGGCGTGATGTTGAATGAGAATGATATAGTGGTGTAACTGAGAGACGAGCGTGCATTTTATAATGCGTCGCGCTCGCGCCTGAACAGAAGGAGACCGTGAAGTGAGGATTGCGGTGGTGAACGACGGGATACGGAGGAGAATGGTGTTGTGTGGCGGTGATTTACAAGTTCGACGGGATCGCGGCGGAGAGGCGTTAGCAAGTTCGCCGTCACCGGCCGAAATTCGCGGGAGGGATACCAGTAAGGTTTGCTTGTGGTGGTCAGTCGAGATTGATAAGAGGAGGTCTGTGATGGCTGTGTTACTGTTCGGATTTTTTTTTTTTGTCTTAATTTTTTTTTTCATCTATGACTTTAAATATTCAACTCTTGAAAAAAAATAATTTTATTTCAACGCTTTTTCACAAGGATTCATAGATGTGTGTGTGATCAATAGCAGAGAAGGATTAAACTCATTTGGGTTCGCTTGCTTCTTTAATATTTTAAGTTAGATTCTTTCGGATGCTAATTTAGATTGATTAGTTTGCCTTCTTAACAAAAATTACAACGTCTTTTATTTGTACCTTTATTACATCAATAAGAGAATTTCTTCTCTTTCAATAATGATTTTTTGAGATTCTTTTTCTACGTTTATGAATCATATGTGTACTCAATTTAAGTATGTGTTGTTTTTTTTATGAATCATTAGCTAAAATGTGTCAACTACATGAGGGTACATCATCTATAATATGGGAGCTAGGATTTAATGAGGTTGTCTATGCTAACCCGTGAGTGACCCCATTAACTTGCCTCATATTGAACTCGACACGAGAGTTCTGAAAACTATTTTGTAACAATTGTCTACAAGCAGCTATAATACAACCAAACTCTTTATTGTCATCTACATCGGAATTAACATGATCAACAACTTTTTTAGAATCAAGGGCAAAGTCCACATTTTCGAATTTAAGATCTGACACTCATTGCAAAGCTGTGTGTAAACCAACGGCCTCCTCCACATCAACGTCACACAAGAGAGCATACCAGCCCGTTTTGGCAAGCACAAATTCACCAACATCATTCCTGATACACATTCTCAAGCCTACCATGTTAAGCGATGAAGAAAAGGATGCGTCAATATTACATTTATACTTGCCAGCTGCCGACTTTTTCCATTTCTCTTCTTCATGACTTATAGATACATGTCGCATCGTGTTTGAGGGAATAATTGAGTTATACGCTGAACAACTTGGGAACTTTGTTTAAAATTCTTCTTTTTTTAATTTTAAGGAAATATAAAATTAGATTTTTTTTAAAAAAAATAATAATTTGAGACTTAACATAAAACTGTAACATATTGATCCTAAACAAATTGATTTTTCGTTGTTGTAGTAAATTGCAATTAGGTTAGATTTAATTTCAGTATATTGTAGACTACAAAAGTTGTTGGTGCGTTGTAGAGCACATAAACTGTAAATACATTCTAGACCACATATCAATAATTAATGTGTTTACATGTTCGGAATCTAAAATTCAGATGTGTAATTTACTTATTTTTTTACTTATGGATTCTAGAATCTAAATGTGTAAAATAAAATTTTGGTGGCTTTTTGATGATCTGCCATGGTTCCAACACCGGTGATCACCAAGTCTTTTGCACAAGCGGTGTCAAATGCCGAGATAGTGGTCAGCAACCCCCTGTAACACCCTAACCCCAACTATTATTTTTCTAAATTGAAATATAAATAATATTTAAACATACAAGGGTGTCATACATTCTCATCGTTCAAAAGTACTCCAATTTAATTAAAAATAGTGCAACAGACATAAATTCAAAACATAGTCACATCATCTTAACAATTAAATTGAGTTCCAACATGAATCTCAAAATAAGGTCATAAGATTAAAAAGAAACTCCAATTCCTCAGAATCAAAGCAATGATACTAAATAACTCCCATTAACGATAAAAATTGACGAGAACGGCTTCACGCCGTCCTCCAAGACTCACAACTTCTAAGATTATTCGTCCTGAGTATTTGTACCACACAAAGGTACATGTGTCCAACCTGCAAAACATGGGGTGAACATACATTCAAAATAATACGGGTGCGTAAAAATCATGAGTAGACTCAAAGAGATAGCATACATAAAACACAATTAGCCATATACATTACCATCATTCAATAATCACATCATTCAATATTCACATCTTTCAATAACCACATCATTCAATAATCACATCATTTAATATTCACATCATTCACAACACACACCATTTTCAAACATCAACATTTATATGCAAAAATGCATTTCATTCCTATCACCTATATGCATGTGGTATCAATTCTACTCACCAATTTTGTATGTCATAGTTATGTTATTGAGCATACACTCACCAATCTCACCAATTTTCCTAACAATGATATGATGCATGAGGAAATACTCATCAATACAATATATAAAATAAATCATCACCCATGATACATAGTTCAAACCTATGTTTATCTCACCAATGTCAACACCATTATACAATGTTTATCTCACCAATATTCAACACCATTACACAATACACATCTCTCCAATATTTGACACCATTACAATATATATATCACCAATATCAACACCATAAACAATATTTAACTCACCAATAGCATTACCATAAACAATATTTAACTCCCCAATAACATCACCATAAACAATATTTATCTCACCAAATACTGACACCACGACACAATATTATCCTCACCAATTAACGACACCATTATCACATTTATTCATCTAATAAAAAACAACATTATAATATATTATTTCTTCTCATTAATAATAACTTTATAACATATTATTTCATATCACCAAATATAACATTATTAACAAATCATTAATCTCGATCATAACTTCAATATGACTTAATATTTTACTGCACCATTCTCATCACAGTTAACCCAACTATTATCCAAGTACACTCCACAATTATTTCTCAACTAACTGATTCGATTTACTAATTTAAGTTCATTAAAATCCCTTTAAACATTATACTTTTATCCCGATTTAGCGTTGATGGTAAGTTTTTGACTGCAAGTCAAGTGGAGACGTCGTTAGATGGGGAGTCTCAATTGTTTGTTATGTTCGCTTCTTTGAAGGTGGAAAGTGAGAAGGAAGGTAGCAGAGTGTCAGTTGTGAACGAGTTTCTTGATGTATTTTTGGATGACATTTCTGATGTATAGCCTGAGAGGGAAGTGGAGTTTGGCATTGAATTAGTTCCCGAAACAAGTCCCGTGTCGATGGCGCCGTATAGGGTGTCTGCATTCGAGTTGAGCGAGTTGAAGAAGCAGTTGGAAGAGTTGTTGAAGAAGAAGTTCATCAGGTCGAGTGTTTCGTCGTGGGGAGCTTCAGTGTTGTTGGTTAAGAAGAAGGATAGGAAGTTGTATGCTAAGATGTCGAAGTGCGAGTTTTGGTTGTAGGAAGTGAGTTTCCTTGGTCACGTGATTTCTAGAGGTGGAATTGCGGTTGATCCGTCGAAGGTAGAAGTTGTGTTGCATTGGGAAGTTCCTAAGTTTGTTACCGAGATCAGAAGTTTTTTGGGTTTGGCTGGCTACTACAAGAGGTTCATTGAAAGTTTCTCTAAGTTGGCTTTACCGTTAACGTAGTTAACTCGGAAGGGTCAAGCTTTTGTTTGGGATGCTAAGTGCGAAGAGAGTTTCCAAGAGCTGAAGAAGAGGTTGACATCAACACCTGTTTTGGTTTTGCCGAATGCGACTGAATCGTTTGTTGTGTATTGTGATGCTTCTAAGATGGGATTGGGCGGTGTGCTTATGCAAAACGGGAAGGTTGTAGCGTATGCTTCGAGAAAGTTGAAGGTTCATGAGAGAAATTACCCGACCCATGATTTGGAATTGGCAGCGGTAGTGTTTGTGCTTAAAATTTGGAGGCATTATATGTTTGGTTCAAGGTTTGAAGTGTTCAACGATCACAAGAGTTTGAAGTATTTGTTCAACCAGAAGGAGTTGAATATGAGGCAGAGGCGATGAATTGAGTTCTTGAAGGATTATGATTTTGAGTTGAGTTATCATCCAAGCAAGGCGAATGTGGTGGCTGATGCGTTGAGTAGGAAGCCTTTGCACATGTCGGCACTCATGGTTAAGAAGTTGGAGTTTGTTGAGCAGTTCAGAGATTTGAGCTTGGTGTGCGAGTTGACGCCGAATGGTGTGAAGTTGGGTATGTTGAAGTTAACGAGTAATATTTTGTAAGAGATCAAAGAAGGTCAGAAGGTGGACTTGGAACTTGTAGACTGGTTGGTTTTGGTTAATCAAGGCAAAGAAGGTGACTTTAGATTAGATGAGAGAGGAGTTTTGAGGTTCCGTGATCGAGTTTGTGTATTGGATGTGTCTGAGCTTAAGAGTAAGATTTTGGATGAAGGGCATCGAAGTAGTTTGAGTATTCATCCCGGAGTGACGAAGGTGTATTAGGATCTGAAGAAGCTGTTTTGGTGGCCTGAAATGAAGAAGGACATTGCATAGTTCATGTATGCTTGTTTGGTTTGTCATAAGTCCAAGATTGAGCATCAGAAGGTAGAAGGAATGTTGCAACCGTTGTTTGTTCCAAAGTGGAAGTGGGATAGTATCTCGATGGATTTTGTGAGTGGTTTGCCGAATACTGTGAAGGGCAGTGATACGATTTGGGTGATTGTCAGCGCATTTTATTCCTGTTAAGATCAGTATGTCTTTAGAGAGGTTGGTGGAGATCTACATTGAGCAGATTGTCAGATTGCATGGTGTTCCTTCTAGCATTGTGTCGGATCGAGATCTGAGGTTTAAGTCGAAGTTTTGGGAGAGTTTGCAAGAAACTTTGGGAACAAAGTTGAGCATGAGTTATGCTTATCATCCTCAAACTGATGGTCAGTCGGAGAGGACTATTCAGTCTTTGGAAGATTTGTTGAGAGCTTGTGTTTTGGAGCAAGGAGTAAGTTGGAGTGAATGTTTACCGTTGGTTGAATTTACTTACAACAACAGTTTTCATTCGAGTATTGGTATGACACCTTTTAAGGCGTTGTATGGTAGGAGATGCAAAACACCGTTGTGATGGTTTGAGTCTGGTGAGAGTGCTATGATTGGACCGAAAGCTGTTTAGCAGACTACGAAAAAGGTTAAGATGATTCAGGAGAAAATGAAGGCTTCCAATAGTAGGAAGAAGAGTTATCATGATAAGAGGAGGAAGGAGTTAGAATTCCAAGTTGGTGATCATGGGTTTTTGAGGGTTAATCCAGTTACCGGTGTTGGTAGAGCTTTGAAGTCGAAGATGTTGACGCGCGCGTTTTGTTGGTCCTTATCAGATTGTGGAGAGAGTTGGAGCAGTAATGTATCGAATTGCGTTACAGCCATCGTTATTGAATCTTCATGATGTGTTTCATGTGTCTCAATTGCTGAAGTATGTGTACGACCCGTCGCATGTTATTTAAGTGGATGATTTGGAAGTAAGGGATAATTTGACTGTTGAGATTATGCCGTTGAACATTGAAGGACGAGAGGTTAAGCAGATGCGAGGAAAAGAGATTGTCTTGGGCAAGGTGATTTTGGGATGTCCTACAAGAGAGAGCATAACTTGGGAGTTGGAGAGTAAGATGAAGGAGTCGTATCCGAAGTTATTTCCTTCAGGTAATTTTCGAGGACGAAAATTCTTTAAGGGGGTAGAGTTGTAACAGCCTGATTTTTAGTATTAGATTTATTTATTTATTATTATTATTATTATTATTTGTTTATTACATTTATTAATTGTCTAATTGTTTGAGAATTGGGAGATTAGTAGATTTTTGGTGATTAAGGATATTTTGATCATTTTACAGGTTAGTGGCATTTTTGTAATATGTTAGAAGTTAGAAATTTAAATTTAGAGAAGGGTGGTGAATTAGAAAAAGAGGAGGTTTAAGTGAAGTAAAGTGTAGAGAAATAATTATGTGATGAAATATGACTAAGCTCATTAGAGTGAGTAACTCTAGCCCAATAGTATTTAAAGAGAAGTGTTGGTGTTAGTAGAGCTAGGTCAAAACATTTGCAACTTTAGAGAAAAGAGGCTAGAAAAGGATAGAAGAGAAAAGGAAAAACTTGAAGAGGGAAAAGAGGGGAAAGCTCTAGAAGTGGAGGATTGAAGCTAGGAAGCCATTTTTTAGGAGAATTAAGGTAAGTGGGAAGATTACTTTCACCATATGAGTTGTTAATAAGCAATTTGGTAGTTGGGTGTTTTTAACTTATGCTTAAATTCGTGAACTTATGATTATGTGTGTTAAATTCGTGTTCCTTTTTTATGGTTAAATTAAGCATGTGTTAAGTTGATGAATTCATGTTGTTGTTTTATCAAAATCCATGTTTGATTATGTAGTTTTAGTAACCTTGTGAATTTTGTTGAATTTGATGAAGAACATGATAATTGATGATGATTATGCTTAATTAAATTGATTTTGAACATGGGTATGCGTTTAGTTTGTGAATTTGTGAGATTGTGTGAATTTGGTTGTGTTGAAGTCGTTGTTGTTGTTCATGAGCAATTTGACTAAATTGGTGAAAATGAATAAGTTGTTGATGAAATGATTTAAGTTGATTCATGCTAGTTGAATTAAGTGATTCTGCTTATGTTAAGTTGGAATGAAGGTTGGAATTGTTGATGTAAAGTTCAGTTTGGGAAATTAAGTTGTTTTGAGAAGAAATGGATTCTTGAGACGAACATTGAATTGAGCTGGTTAAATTGGAAATAAGTGATTATGGATGAGTTATATAAGCTAAGTTGAGGTGTAATTAACTGGAATAAATTGGTTTAAAGTTTTGAAATGATTTTGGTGCGAATTGGATCGAAAAATGATGTTAAAAATGGTGTTTTCGCGAAAAATGCAAAAATCAGAGTTTGATGTCCTGTCAGGACCGCACGACCGTGCGCCCCTGTGGCACGAACCGTGCGGTGTGTTCGACATTGGGATGCACGATCATGCGCCCCTGCTGTGTGGGGAAACTCCTATTCTTGTGACTTTTTGAGGTATCTAATACACTTGAATGGTTTCCAAACACTTAAACTTGATTAATAGGTGCTTAATGATGATGTAATTGATGGATTGACTTGGACTTAAGTATAAGGAAGTTTAGGAGTTAATTGGTTAAGAGACAGACTTAAGAATTGTCTTAACATGAGTTATGAATGATGATGAATGATTAAGAACGATGATGAGTTAATAGGTCAGAGTAACCTTGATTAATTGGATGCGAACCTTGAGCTATGTGCATGAAGTTTAAATGAAGGTGTGATGTTATGATGTAATAGCATGTTTGTGATAAATGACGATGTTATGTGATAAGTGACGATGTTATGTGATAAGTAACGATGAATATATGATATATTACAAGTGATGATGAAGTGAGATGTTCATATGAAAGAATATATGATAATGTTATTGTTGAGTCATATGTATGTATGTGTTGTCGAGTCATCATATATGTACATGCATTCATTCATGAGTCAAATCCAGTGACGATGAAAGTGACGATGAGATCCCTCAGATAAAAGAACTCCGATATCCAAAACCAGGTACCACATGCATTTAGAGTCTTTTAGGCGCATTGCATGATGAGTCCTATTTGAAGATGTTTCGGTGTGAACTTGTGCATTTAATTGTTAAATGTGTAATTAATGATTGTGATGAGATGAAGTTGATATAATTGAATTGTTAATCGATTGTCATTGATGAAAATTGAAAAGTATATGTATGTTATGAGGATATTGTTGAAGTATTGAGATAACTTAATTTGATGATAAATCTAGATGATTGATTGTTGATGAGTATATGCCATGTATGCTTGAGAATTTTGCTATGAAGTATGGAGGTAGCTAGGCTTGTAATTGAATGTGATTAGTACTATGCATGTTGTATAAGTTAAACCAGACTTATTGTTATATGATTTATTTTATGATGATTGTTGTTGTATTTTGTCTAAACTTACATGCGTTTATTAATCATTTATGTTGAACGTATATCTTACCCCCAGTGACTTTTTGTCGCCTCATCCTTGTGATGTAGACGTGCAGGTTGAGGAGTAGCTCTTGCGTGTGAGTTGATGAGGACGGCTTGATGCCTACTTATGTATATTGCTTTCTCGATGAGTCTAGATTTAGGAGCTCTGATCTAGGACTTGTGGATTTTACCTTTTGTTGTTTTGATGCTATGAGATCTTTATGATCAAACTGATGCTATTATTATTATGTTGAGATATTATATTATGATCCGAGACATGACATTTGAGTTATGATTTTATTTTCACTGTGCTATGAATATAATTGATGAAATATTTATATTGGATATTTCGTACGTTAAATTTTGTAAACATGTTCACTCGAAGCTCAAGTGGCATGTAAGTAAGGAATCATAGTTTATGTTGCAAGTTCGATTTCAATGCTAGCTATTTTATTGGTTATTGGAACTTTGAATTTTTTTTGCCTTTAGATTCTTATCAATCTAATTCGATGCCAGTTGTTCTAAATATATTAAGACAAATAGTGTGTAATCAAATTTGTAAAAGTAAAAAAATTAATTTATATTTGCATCATTTCAATGTTATTTTGTTATTTTAAGATTTCTAACAATTGGTAAATAATGTCTATATTAAATATTATTTTCAACATGCACGCACGCGGACGCACGCAAGCGCGCGCACGCGCACACACACACACACTCATATATATTAAAAAGGCCACGCACTAACGGAGTTGATTATAACGAAAGAGGATATACTCTCACAATATGACAAACGAAAGTTTGATTTCTAGTGTTTGGCACACATCATATAAAATTACTTTCGAGTGAGGGAACTTATAATTTTTTTTTAAATTTTGTCTTATTCTCTCTAAATATACTTAAAATTCATCTATTTAAATTTTACTTTAGGCCTAAAAATATATTGGGCCGGCCCCTTCATGCTCTTATTCAACACCAAATAACACCAGCTATTGCAAAACTCCTACTCCACCATCTCGTTCTCTATCTCATTCTCCATCACCTTATCAATTATAATCCACACCTTAGGTACCCATTTAAAAAAGGGAGTATAAGTGCAACAAAACGGGGAATATAAATTGGTTTGATGTAAGCTTATTTTACTGAAATGTTTTAACCAACTTAAAGCCTGAAAAGAGCCAGAAGATATTTGATGCCATAAAGGGTGATATTGGTTTTAAACCACAAATTGCAATAAATCAATTAAGTTATAGTCCTCCCATTTTCAGTACCATAATATTATGTGCATGTTATAATTTTATTTTTTAGGGGATGTTATAAATTGTTTAATAACTAGCACAATTTTTTTAAAATAAAATACGAATTGAATTGCCAGAAAAAATTATAATAAATATGAGTTTAGATAATAACTCACGGCATAAATTCCCCTAAAAAAATCTCACTGCATAAATTAAACTTATTATTTACATCTCTATATCTTCATAATTTTCTATTTTTTTCTTTTCAAAAATAAATCTGAATGTTGATAAAAAAAAAAGAATGAATTGGTTCATAATGGCGTTTTTTAATTTCTTTATGATACCTGTTCAATATGTTTCTTTCCTTTTTTGACCTAGTTCAATGAGTTTCTTATGACTAGTTAATTAGGTGTTATTTAAAAGATGTGTTTTCAGTTTTATATCAACATCAATCTGTGTACTCAAAAGGTTAACTTTGAAGTTTCTTCAATTATATTTTGCTTCCAAAAGATAAGAATAATCACCCAAAGGCAAGAAGAGTCCTCATGTTTCTTTTCGAAAACACAGTTTCATTGCTTTGACGATTTCAAAGTCTTCAACGGTGATTATATCTTCAACAAGATCTCATACAACAGGCATGTGCCACAGAAAAATCGACAAATCAATTGCTAAGAGGCCAAAAAAGTTTATTTTACTTCAATAATATATATGATTGCTAAGGATTTGTTTTTACTAGTCTCCGTGAAATGCTCGAAGTCCGTCAGTTATAGTATTTATCTCAGACAATTTTATTATCCTCCTAGCTGTTTTAGATTGCGGTATCAACTCCTTTATGCTCAACAACCAAAATACAAATAGCCGAGTTAATGGCCTTGGCAGCTAATGTCACTCTTGCTATCATACCTCCGCCTGCAGTTAACCCCCAACCAAACATTTGATCACATATTGAGTAGAGATTTTACTGGGTGATCGAATAATAGTATTCATCTTCAATGGAGTCATTTTTATTTGTTCAATGACTCCTAAAGCACAACCATATCAGCATTTCCTCGTGAAACTACTATTCTTGTATGTTTGTTATCTTTTCAAACAGATTTTTTCTGAAAAGTTTCAGATAGCACAACAGCAAGGCCAACAGCTCCACTAGGTTCTAAAACAATATTTCAAAACACAGTTTCATTGCTTTGACGATTTCAAAGTCTTCCACTGTGATTATATCTTCAACAAGATCTCGTACGACAGGCTGTGCCACAGAAAACTCAACAAATTAATCGAAAGAGACCAAAAAGCTTTAGTTTAGTTCATAATATATATGATTGCTAAGGATTTGTTTTTACCATGTGTGGTCTCCAAAAAATGCTCAAAGCCCATCTGTTATAGTATTTATCTCAGTCAATTTTATTATCCTCCTAGCTATTTTAGATTGTGGTGCATCATCAGCTCCTTTATGCTCAGCAACCAAAATACAAATAGCCGAGTTAATGGGTTTTACAGCTAATGCTACTCCTGCTGTCATACCTCCGCCTGCAGTTAATCCCCCAACCAAATATTAGATCACAGATTGAGTAGAGATTTTACTGGGTGATCTTTAATCAGACAATCCTCTAATGTGAGATTTGTGACAAAACTTCAACATTTCCTATAAGAGCACTTCATAAATATACCCTCATAATCATTTTAGTTAACACAATTCAACAAAGAAACCTAAGAGCACTTCTTAAGTATAGCCTTAACAAAGGCACGTAATGTTAAATTCGTGGTACATATAATATGATACATTCTATTACTTAACATAGCATCAACACTTCGTAAGAGAACTAAACAAGAATAACCTCGTAAACAGTAATAGATTTACAAAGAAAAAAATAAGTATTGACACGAAAACCAAAACAATAAAGAGATAAAATACAAACATAATATGGGTATGAAAGAGAAAATTGTTACAAAATAGTTGTACAAATATCATTTCTCTTTTGTTTAAAAAAATATCATTTCTCTTTAAATTAACAAATTAACACACCAATAACAAAATCAACACTAAAAAGCAAAAACTTATTTTACTTAAATGTGTTTAAACTTCGTAAGAGCACTAAATAAGAATAACCTCATAAACATTTAAATGTGTTTAACTTTTTTTTTTGGTGAGGTAAGATAATTATTTTAGTGTTTTTAATTTTATATAATTTTTAAAAATAATTATATATGGTTCAAATATGATTTTTATGATCATTAAGACAATAAACTAAAAAAGAATTTAAAAAAAAAATTATAAATGTGAAAATAATAAAAGTTGGTATGCCTTTAATTGAGACTTTAAGAGACTATTTACGGAAAAAAAGAAATCTTGAAGATTTAAAAGGTTTTGTAAGATTATTTAACTTGTTAGATTTTTTTTTATGTAAAGCTATTTACCATCAAGATATTTTAATTTGAATTTCAAATAATTCTTAATTAAAATTTTGTAGATTTAGACAAATTTAAAAGGACTCAATAAATTTCTTATAAAATAATGAACTAAAGACATATGGGAGAAGCTAAAAAACCACATGATATCGATATGGAACTCTAAGTATAAATTATTGTTTAAAGTTAAAATATATATACCTGTTAATCAAGGAAATCACGGTCATTAAAGTAGATAATTTATTGCTAATGAACCAAACATGGACTTGGTTGTTGTGTTGTTTTTTTTGCTTCTAAAAGTAACTTTATTGCAGCAGTTTTGTTGGGGGTAAGTTCTCTAAGGTTCTTTGAGTAAGTGGCGGTGTCGATCCGTGGTGGGTGGATGTTCACTCTTATGGAATGTAGAGTTTGGTCACCACAGATATTGATTGAAGGAGAGAATGAAGAATTTAAAATGGAGTTGTTTGAGAGATGGAGAAGGAGTTTGAGTAGATCATATGGTATACCTTATCTTATAAGACTAGTTACAATGGGGTAGTTGAAAAAATTATTAAGTACTTGAATGGTTGCAAGGGAGTGTTGAATGAAGTGTTGAAAGTGAGTTGGATTGTTTGGGTTGAAAAAATTCTACACGTTGGATGAGGAGGGAGTGGGAGCTGCGTAAAACACTTGGCAAAGTCTTATTGGTTGCTGTGATTTTTTAGATTTTTATCTCATCCTAATTATTTGGGGTCAATTATTTCATAGTAAATCAATTTTTTTAATTTTTTTCACCCAAATTCATCATTTTTTGTCTCTATTAATAGAGACTTGGTTCATTTTCAATAGTCTAAAGCAAGAAAAAGAAAGAATTTTTACCTCCATCAATTGAACGTGAATGACTGATATTGTAAGGCTGGCTTCTTTTTTTTCCTGTTTAGTGTCTGAGGTTCGAATCCGGAACTGCATATAATAATGCATTGTCTCTGCCAAATGAGCTATACGCACATTGACGGATAATGTGGTTCTTATTTGCATTTAACAATGCACATGGTACGTACTGAGATTAACATATATTTGGGGAGACAATGATAAAGGAAATTTTAGTGCTTTTCACAAACATAAATGATATTTGGTGGGTGGATATTCACTTGTGTGGCCTCTTTTTCTCCCTGGCTGGCTGTACTTTGGCCAAAGGCTTTTAAATATATGATTTTGTTATCATCTCTAACTTACTATAAAATTGAACAAAATCACAAATATAAATTAATAATGAGTAAGTATCCGTTGACACTAAGTGTTAAACTTAAGTTTGACATCAAATCTCAACCGTCTATAATTTAAATCAAAGGCTAATATTAATGTTCTAAAATAACCCAATGGAGTAGCAAGCAACCAAACTTTTGATCGCATACTTTTATTGTTTTTAATTACTAATAAAATTCAACTTGAAATAGGTCTGCTTTTATTACTAAAATTAATGTTCTAAATTATCACGCATGATAGTTTTTCTGCATCATCTTCATTCCCCGTTTGTTGATGAGGTATTCTTGATAGGTTTGCTTCCATTGGTGGGATTTTTGGAGTGAGAATTGATTTTAGGTATTTCGATCATGATTAAATTACTCTCAATAAAAGCCAAATGCATATCTGAATCCATGATCTATGGATGTAAAATATCAGTCAAAATTATAGTAAAATAGAAAATCCTTTAAATCTAATTGAGTTGGCAGCCAATTCTCATGTCTGCAAAAACATCAGTATCTACTATCAATATAAGAAAGTTGATTACTACCTAATTGTCTTCATTATTACCCTTTCCTAATCTTATAAAATCACTAATATGAAGGACTATTTCGTCATTTTCTCACGTTATTGTCCAAGGTAATTAATTAGTTGGATTGGTTGTTTAATGTTAGTAATAATTACATTACACTACTCAAGGTTAACTATGATTGTCATTTGGTACCCAAGGAAAAAATATTTAATGGCAACCATATGAATTCTCGGCAGATACAAGTGAGTTTAAAAGCATTACTCCCTTTTTATTAAAAAAAAATTAACAGTTTCAACTTTTAAGTTCTCGGTAGATATACATGTTCTTCTATGTTGGTACTTAACAAATTCTAAATTACTACGTTTCAAACTAACAAATATAAATAATGACATGCTTTTCATTTGGTTTCCAAGATAAATTTTAATTACATACTTTTTTTTTGTTATATTATATGTCACTTTATAAAAAAATGTAATTTGTCTGTTATACTCATTCCGGAATGAAATCTACTAATATCGATTAACAATATATAAAAATCGAAGTCCAGTAAAATTTCAAAATTGTTCTTATTAAAACTCATGATCTCATTAGTTTTAATTATGTGCATAATGGTCATTTTACAAAATTTAATTTATTTGTCTGCTAATACTAACATAACAATATATAAAAATCGTACTCCAGCAAATTCTCATAATTGTCCTTTCTTAAACTCATGATCACCTTAATTTTATGTGTTTAATGATGATTTTGTAAAGGGTTTGTCTAACATATGCAATATTGCACATGTTAAAGTAACCAAAAATAGCAACTATTTAATGAAAAACAACAATTATTTATTTAAAAGTTATATATTTGATAGAAAATGAACAAGTTCCAATACAAACATACCACTTTAAACTTCTTAACATGTGCAAATTTGCAAATGATAGAAAAACCCTTGTGTAAAATATAAAAATCAATTTGTTTACTCTTTTTTTCTCCTTATTATCCAATTCCCTTAAATATAGGAAAAATTTATTTAATAGAAACACTACATTGATGTTTATATATTGAAAATAATCATGAGTCTACTATCAATATAAGAAAGTTGATTACTACCTAATTGTCTTCATTACCCTTTCCTAATCTTATAAAATCACTAATATGAAGGACTATTTTGTCATTTTCTCACGTTATTGTAACACCCATACTAAATTGTCTAGAATATTTAGCATGTGTATTAATCTGATACTGGATACATTAAAATTTTCAATAATAATAATACAATACAACTGAATGAATACGAACACGCTCGTATATACAACCAATCAAGTACCATAAAAATACACTTATATATTGTCTAACAACCTCCTGAGCTGGTACAAGACGAGCATCTGCACTCCATTCAGCGTCTCCCTTGTAGAACTTCATCGCGAACCTCTTGCTTACCTGAAAACCTGCACCAGAAGGATTGGGATGAGACATAATATCTCAGTGAGCTCCATCCCAACCTACTGTTGGCAACCTCGGGTAAACCTAGGGTCGCCATGCACTAACTCTTGGCAATCTCGGGGAAACCTACGATCACCGTTAGTCTCTACATATCTTGCGATCAAGGGAAGACTAGGATCACTATATGTCTCTTATCATATACTTATCATATACTTAATCTTATACTTAGTGATCGAGGGGAAGTCTATGATCACTTTCTGATATCTAGTGACTACTTTGTCATATCTCTTTGTATAATATACATATACATCTTTCTTTATCATTAAGTTAGCAAGTTAGCGTTGAACAAACAATACTTATCTTGGTTCATTTTATGGAGTGCATCCAGGTGGAGTAACCCCAAAATACATCTCCCTGCTACCGGTGAAAATTCCTATCATATCAGGCTAACACCGGAATCCTCTTACTTTTGTGCGGCTATCCTCGCAGATGGTAACTCCACCGTTCCAGCTTTATTTGGAACCCCCTGTATTCTAACTAGCGAGAAGACATGAGACACAATTTGACATTTAATCAATTCTCATGTGTGGCTATCCTCGCGGATGGTAACTTCACCGTTCCAGCTCGCCGGAACCCCCTGTGTTCTAACTAATGAGAAAACAGGAGACACATTGATCTTTTAATTAACTTGATCTCATTATTCTTAAATATAACTTGAAGTCTTACGTGTGGATAGCCCTTTCAGAGAAATCCCATCCGGCATAATCCGGAGTCTGCTGAATAATCTTTTAATTAAATTCTTAACTTGTTACTCATATGTATATCTGATACATTACACAATCCCTGTGCATATCTAATGCATTCATCACTAATTAATCGTGTGATGCTTAACCTATAATATAAGGTTTTAAGCTTATCGTTCTCATAAGCCACTTACTTGGTCGTTGGAAATCCAACCCTTAAGCTTATCTGAAGCTTTGAATGTTGAAACATTCCTTGTACTCTCGTACACTTAATTGTGTACATTACATCTTGCCATCCTATCATAGGATCTAGACATATCGTTATCATATGTCGTACTTAGGGCTTACTATCCCACTTATGATCATTTCCAGTTCATCTACCCTTTATTCTAGCATTCCGAATACATTGCTCATTCCTTGTTCTCTTATGATTATATCCATTTGGAAGCTTTTTGGACGAGTTAAAATGGTGTTCTTTGGTTCCTTAAAGTTTTTAGAGAAAACGGTAGCGAAAAACCTCGCATAAACGCACCAGATCACCCGAAACAGCTCAGCTGACCATGCTGTTTCTGGTGAGCGCGCTGTAGCGACGGATCCGTGGCTATAGCGACCAGGACCAGAACCAGAAAATGGTCTGCTTGCTGCAGCGAGCTTGACAGTTCAGAAATTGCTCAAAAAATGTATTTTTCACCATTTTAGCTCAATCCAACTTACCCAAGCATCCCAATGATGTTAGGAATTATTTTCTATTGGAAATTGACAATTAAAACATGATTGAACAAGGAATTAGCAAGTATTAGAGAATAGGGCACAAATTTCTTAAACTTTGCTCAACTCATAAATCACTCCCAAACTCTCTCAAAGTGGGTTCTAAAACCCTAAGGATCTCACCTAGTAAAAGTTTTGATCCTTGCCAAGCTTTCCTCTTCAAATTCCAGCTTGATTCTTTCTCAAACCCTAGCTTTGCCCCTTTTTCCTTTCTTGTTCTCTTGACCTCTAATGACCCAAGAATCATAATTTGAGCTAGCTTGCATAAGAATTGAGTGATGGAGATGAAGTAAAATGAATTTTGGAGGGAAGGGGAGAGGATGGCGCAAGAGGGAGGGAAGAGAGAAGGGAGAGGATTGGTTCTAGAGAGAGAAGTGAAATGGGAATTGAGGAAATTTTGGGGACAAATGGCTTTTATAGCCTAAATCCTCAAAATTACTTAAATGCCATTCCTTATAAATATCTCTGACACATTGTCCCACCTCTGATAAATATTAAGTCTGAAGCGGGGTGTTACAGTTATTGTCCAAGGTAATTAATTAGTTGGATTGGTTGTTTAATGTAAGTAATAATTACATTACACTACTCAAGGTTAACTATGATTGTCATTTGGTACCCAGGGAAAAAACATTTAATGGCAACCATATGAATTATCGGCAAATACAAGTGAGTTTAAAAACATTACTCCCTTTTTATTAAAAAAAAAATTAACAGTTTCAACTTTTAAGTTCTCGGTAGATATAGATGTTCTTCTATGTTGGTACTTAACAAATTCTGAATTACTAAGTTTCAAACTAACAAATAAATAACGACATGCTTTTCATTCGGTTTCCAAGATAAATTTTAATTACATACTTTTTTTTTGTGTTATATTATATGTCACTTTATAAAAAAAACTAATTTGTCTGTTATACTCATTCCGGAATGAAATCTACTAATATCTATTAACAATATATAAAAATTGAAGTCCAGTAAAATTTTAAAATTGTTCTTATTAAAACTCATGATCTCATTAGTTTTAATTATGTGCATAATGGTCATTTTACAAAATTTAATTTATTTGTCTGCTAATACTAACATAACAATATATAAAAATCGTACTCTAGCAAATTCTCATAATTGTCCTTTCTTAAACTCATGATCACCTTAATTTTATGTGTTTAAAGGTAATTTGCACATGATAGAAAAACCCTTTTGTAAAATATAAAAATCAATTTGTTTACTCGTTTTTCTCCTTATTATCCAATTCCCTTAAATATAGGAAAAATTTATTTAATAGAAACATTACATTGATGTTTATATATTGAAAATAATCATGAGTTTTCAATATTTTTATCATATCAACTTTCTCATATATGTATATAACATTTGTTTACGCAGATATAAATACATAAAATCTGCAACGGGTGCGGTACAAATATTGAACGGTCTTTTGCATATAAAATAAAAAGTTATTTTATAGAAACACTACATTAATTTTGATTTTGAAAATAGTCATATGAGTTTTCAAAATTTTATCATATCAACTTTCTTATATATCTACATAAAAATTTGTTTTCCCATATATAAGCAAATAAAATTCATAACTGGTGTGACTCAACTATTTAACAATTTTTTCTATATATAAAAGAAAAATATTTAATAAAAACATTACATTAATACTCATAATTTTCATTTAATATTTATAAATATTCTACAATATTACTAATCTAATTATTTATTATATAATTATCGCAACGAGTTTTTTACTAGTACGATTAATAGAGCTAGATTCATTTGCCGAAAATGAAAATAAAGAGAGAGATTCAGGACACCAACAAATTTGTGCATTTCTAGAGACCATTAATGAGAATTATGAGCCTTTGATCAAACTTAAATGGAGGGCTGAGATTTGGTATCAAACTTAAGTTTGACAGCTGGTGTTGTAACATCCAGATGACCTTCAGGATTGTCAACTTGCCCCACAAACCAACACGAGTCTTTTCAGCGTGTTTTGTCCTCACCCCACTCTTTCTGGGAAACTTCCCAGAAGGGCACACATCCCAAAATTGCTCCAAGTCAAGCACGCTTAACTGTGGAGTTCTTTTGGTTTGGGTTACCGAAAAGAGAGAGTCTTGAGGACATATGTGCCCATATCGAGGCCCTCTCATACTAAATAAAAATGAAAAAAAAAATATTTAAAGAAAAAAGGTATTTGTGGGTGTTAAACCCACCTAGGGAATGTAAAAACAACCTAGTGCCACTAAGACACCGCAACGAACTTGATATATTAAACATTCGTTAGAGTTGTTTGCACCCCTCAAAACCGGCCCTGCATGTTGCACAAAGTGGACTCTATATCTGGAAAAGATGATTTCTGTATCTCGAAGAAGAAAAGCAACAAGGTTTGGAAGCTGAAGTATCCTTCATACTTGTTATAGTTTGCAAGTTTAAATTAAGTCGTGAGTTTTAGTTTTTTTTTTGTTTTGGTTTATTTTATGTCTGTTTCCTTTCATCTTGTTATTTTAGTCCTCATGCATGTCAACTCGAAAAATATTTTTTATGTACTTTTGAATGTTAGACGTGGTTTAATTGAGCTATACTGAAGGTTGAGCAGGTTTATTGTTACTGACTGAAAAACCACATCCAACAAGGTGCACTGTGTAGGCTGTAATCTCTTACCAACCTGGTGAGGAAAGATAAAGCCAAACACATAAGTTCATCATGAGAGAGCATTCCAGTATGTATTTATTATTCAGAACTTTCGTACGTTCTTATATGATTTCATCTGCATGATAACACACACTGAGGCACGTTTTTTGTTATTAACCTTTCATTATATTTAGCCCTCGTTGACCAACTTTGAGCCTGTATCCATTTTTTTCCTATTATTACCACATATTATTATTTTATTAACCTAAGACCCAAACACTTTCCTATTCAGAGTTTGTATGTTGAGTTCTAGGATCTGTTCTCATTCTTAGTTTGGGGTTGCTGTTGGAATAACAACCTTTAAGTTTGGGCTAGTTTTGCAGAAACTAAGAAGAAGAGTGTATCTGATGAAAAAAAGAAAAAAAAAGAAGAGAAAAGTTGAAAAATCAGCTTATTTGAAAAAAAAAGGAAGAAAAAAAATCATCATCAGAACACTCACAAGAAGGAGTCAAAATGTCAAAAAGAAAAGAATTCAAAAGTTGAACACTCCATGACACCTACAAGGATCCAGTACAAGCAATCGCAATCAGTTTTACCATTTTTTCCTTCCTTCTCAATTTCATTACCCTATTTCTATTCTTGGAAACTGATTTTATATATATATATATATATATATATATATATATAATATGGTGCATGTAAGGTTTTAATAAAAGTCATGATATGTTTGGAAATGAAACAAGATATCTAATTCAAACGGATCAGGCAATTTAATCAAGATCAGACATCCAAGCCAAACCTTGTTTTCTCCCTACGTGCAAAATCACGTGGATGCCGCCTTGGGTTGTTCTTATCCGATTAAAGCTCGTGACCATGTGTTGGAAAGCTAAGAAACATAGCTACATCTTTGACATATTGAAAAAAGTGATCCAAAGAATTAAATTGTATCGAACCACAAAAGTGATCCACGACACATGAGTAGTCCAGTCCCCTTGCACTTCTCAGAAATTTCACTATAACTCACTAGATTACAATTGCTCAAGGACTCTTCCAAGAGACTTCCAAATGTTCAAACACACTTGCAAGAGACTTCCAAATGCTCAATCACTACTGAAAGAGACTTCGACTGCTCAAGGACACTTCCAAGAGACTTCTAATGCTCAAACACGCATGCAAGAGACTTCCAATGCTCAATCACAACTGATAGAGACTTCTAATGCTCAAGCTTCACAAGCAAGAGACTTCTTTTGTTTACAACTAAACAAAAAGATCTTACACTTGATATACAATCAGAGGTGTAAACAATACAATCCAGAATAGACTCTTCACAACTTAGAATTTCTAAGATACAAACTTTGATAAGAAATTCCTAAGTGTTTTTGCGCTATTTGATTTTGACAGAGTAATGACACAGTAAAAATAGCAGAGTCATGTATATCTTCTTCAGGTCTTCAGCTCCTTTTATAGGTATGGATTTGAGAGATGTTGGAGAAGAGTGTCAACGCATTGAGAGTCGTTGAGAATCTTCAAATCAAGGACATTGGGCCATTGCCTCATATGGATAATTTCGTTGAATAGTAATTTGAAATTCCTTTGCTAAAACTGGAATAATCTGTTCATTATCTTTGTCCATGAGTTTCCTTGTCCGTTTCTACATGTTGTCAGAAGAAAACAAAACTGTACTATCAAATCCTTGATAGAGACAGCTACAGAAGACGACAAATCTGACATGGAGTCTGGGTCCCTCACAATCTTCTAAGTCTGGAGGACTTCCAAGACTGATGAGGTCTTCTGCTTCTTCATCTGCTACTACAATGTTTTTCCGGGTTCTGGAACTGTCGAAACGTGCCACGATCCAGAGGCAACGTGCCATAATCATAGTCTTTTGGGCACCATCATGCCACGATCCAGAGGCTATGTGCCACGATTTTTCTAGTGATAAAATCTTGTTCCATGCAGTCAAAACGTGCCACGATGAGAATCAACGTGCCACGATGCAGTGTGAAATTAGACCAATTTTTTATCCATCTTTCATATTTTTTTATACTGAGGGTAAAAGAAATGAGTTGTTCAACGATTGTGCACCCTTCCAAAGCCTAGAAAACCCAACCTTTCTTCCTCAAATGAGTCCTAAAGTGAGGGTAAGAGTCCTAAAATAATATACAAAGATAAGGATGTGTGTTTAGGTATAATTGAAGGTGACTAATGAAGGTGAGAAAAATACAAGAAGGGGGTTGAATTATGTTGGCTTTTTCTGGTTTCTTTTTCTTGGTGTTCAAAAGCTGTTTATAATCTGAGGTATACAGATTCTGATACAGAGTCTAAGTGCAACGGATAGTACAGAAACACAAAGATAAAGATAATGACAGAGAGAAAGAGAGAGAAAGCAGACACAAAGCAATTTTATACTGGTTCCTCCTACAATCCAGGAGTAGTCCAGTTCCCTTGCACTTCCAAGGGATTTCACTATAATCACACCGGATTACAAATTGCTCAACGAAAACTCTAAGATACTTTCCTATGCTCAAGCACACATGTTCACGACTTCATGCTCTAGGACTCTTCATAAAGACTTCCTTGCTTAAGCACACAACTTAAGACTTCCTTGCTTAAGCACATAACTTAAGACTTCCTGCTCTAGGACACGCCTAAAGACTTCCTTGCTCAAGGACTACTCCAAGAGACTTACAAGTGCTCAAACACGTAGGCAAGAAACTTCCAATGCTCTAAGGACTCACCTACGAGACTTCTAGTTGCTCAAGGTTTCACCAAAAGGCTTATACGCAACTAAAGACTTCTAATTTGTTCAACACCTAATTTAACAATGTTTGGTGTATATGAACAAATGAACAGACTCTCTACAACTCTAGGATTTCTGAGATATAAAGTTTGGTAAGAAATCTCTTAAGTGTTTTGCGTTATTTGATTTTGACAGAGTAATGACACTTTGAAATAGCAGAGTCTTGTTAATCTTCTTTGTGGTCTTCAGCTCCTTTTATAGGCAGGGATTTGAGAGACGTTGGAGAAGAGTGTCATTGCAAATAGATTCATTAAGAAGCTTTGATCAAGAACGTTGGTCTTTTGGATGATATGGATAATCCCGTTGAATGCACTTTGAATTTTCCTTTGCTGAAAGAAGAATTATTTGTTGCTTTCTTTGTTTTTGATGTCCTTTGTCTGATTGTGCACATAAACAGAAGATGACAAAAGAACTGCACCTA
Source organism: Medicago ruthenica (assembly GCA_018208015.1). Classification (NCBI taxonomy): domain Eukaryota; kingdom Viridiplantae; phylum Streptophyta; class Magnoliopsida; order Fabales; family Fabaceae; genus Medicago; species Medicago ruthenica. The sequence goes on from WNNG01000089.1 coordinate 25,104, forward strand.
TCAGAACCTTGATAATGACAATTCACAGAATAGGACAGAGCCTATGTGGATTCTAGGTCCCTTATAACTTACTCAAGTCAAGTCTGAGGGTGATCCAAGTCTGCAGTGTCTGCTTCTGAATCTGATGACCATCACAAAGTCTGTTGAGTTACCTCTCCAGAATTTATGTGGTACCCGTCTTCTTAGGACGTTGACTTCTGGTTGACCTTCCTTTGGTCTTCTTCCAGTCTTCTTAGCTTCTCTAGTTCCTTTCTGTTGCTCTTTATATGTTCTTCCTTGATGATAGATCTTTCTATGATTCTGCACATTGAACATATATTAGTATTTCAATTGTTCTTCAATACTTTGTTATCATCAAAACCTTAGAGGAATTGTCCAAGACACCTCTTGTTCCAACAATCTCCCCCTTTTTGTTGATGACAAACACAAGTATTTTGAAAAATTGTTGTTAATCTAATTAACAGTTAGACTTCAGGGTATGAGGTTTGCAAGCTCCCCCTGAGTCTGATAGTTTTAGGTCGAGGTTTGCAAGCTCCCTCTAAGTCTTATTCCCAGTTAGTTAAATTTATTCTTAGTCACTCTTTAGCGCATCAGAACAAATAATCAATAATGCATATCAGAACTTCAACAAGATATCAGATTGATCACACAGAGGTTTGTGAGCTCCGATTAAGTCCAATCTGATACCCATCAAGACATAAGACTTTGATCACACAGAGGTTTGCAAGCTTCGATTAAGACCAGTCTGATATCCCATAAGTTCTGATAAGATTAACATTTAATCTCAATACTTTTTTTATTTTTTTTATAACAAACAAAAAGCTAAACATTCATAAGGCTCAGTTGTTCAAGTACTCTATTCTATTCCCCCTTTTGTCATAAAAAAATATATATGCAAGTTAAACAAACGTAGCAGATTAAGCAATTCAAAGGAGAAAAACATGCATAAAACATAGTAAAATATAATTAAAGAAAACTAAAAGTGCAGAATTAATAGTACAACACAAAATGTTTAAGGAATTAATTGCAAAAACATAAAACATCACTAGAGTTTCTTTAAAATCATATCCATCAGAATCTGTACATTTGACTTCAATTTATCCTGAATAGCCTGCTGCCTTGCTATATTTGCCTGCGTGAATTCTATGCGTCGTTCAATTTATATTTGCCTTGCTATATTTGCCTGCGTGATTCCTATGAGCAAGTTCCCTTATTTGAGTTGACCGTTCTGCTTCTTTCTTTTATAACTGAGCAATCCATTCTAAGATGCATGACTCCTGAACTTCATTGATTTTGTCAGTACTATTTGTAGGTGGAGTGGGCTGATTTTGAGGTGGTTGAACATGTATTTTACGGGGTTCGAGGGAGGCAAGAAGAGTTATGTAGATGTGTGACACATGAATGATTGTGTAGACATAGCGGTGGTCATAGTCAGAGTCTGGATGAGATGAGGGGTAATGTTCAATAGAGGTTTCATGGATAATTTCTGGTTCAGGAAGGTGGATAGGTTTAGTTTCTGGTTCAGTTTTCGTTTGAATTGGTTTAGAAATAGTTGGTTGGATAGATGTAGGCTGAGTGATGATAGGGGGAGATTTAAATGCAGGCTTTTATTCGGAACTTGGCTTTGATGAAGGCTTAGATATATCATATTGAAAGCTTGCTTTGAGAGCTTCTATCTTCATTAACTTGAATTTTTTAATGTTCTGAAGCACATCAATGGAAACATGAGCAAGAGTTTGTGTGGCAAGAATGATAATTCCAACTGGAAGTTCAATATTACAGGTGGTGTTTGGAATGGGAGGGGGTGGAGCATTTGGATTGAAAATGTGTGTTATTTCTTCAACTAAGGATGTGCTGCTAGAGTCTGCCTCTTGACTACTTGAATTTGATGATAAAGGTGATGAAAGGGAAGGCATAATACTGTCATCAACAAAAGACTCAGTGTTACCAGGAGGATTTGCAGATTCTGTCTTTTTATCTTCTGAAGATTTCTTGCATTCAAAGTTGTTTTTCTTTCTTTCTGGCTCGGTTGATTGTGCTACTTCTGGTTCTGCTGGGTTATCTTGATTTGCAGTAGTGGTTTCTTCTCTTGCAGGATCAGTTGTGTTTTCTTCTGTTGGTGCTAGATTTACAGTATAGAGAATCCTCTAACGTCTTCTGAGTGGTGCTTCAACTTCTTCCTCTTCTTCTTCTACAATTGTTGATGGAGTCTGAGTCTGAACCTTCATCTTCTTTCTTTTCTTGGAGCACTCTGGTGTAGCCGGTTTAGATGCAGCTTCCACTCTAGCTTTCTTACTCTTCTCATGTGGTGATTTGATAGGAACATAATCCACCATTTCATCAATTTCTTCTTCCAAGGTAAGCTTTCTCTTTGGTGGTATTTTGTCAGGAGATTAGGCAGAAAATCTGGAATTTGATCTCTTGTGAGATTTTCTCCTCTGCTCTGTTCCATTCGAATGTATCCTTTGATGACCTTTTCACAGTCATGATTGGAAATGACAGGAAATTCTTTATTGATAATGGGGTTGGTTGATCTGATGCATAATGGCTTGTCAGATGCTACACCATTTCTTCTAATCCTCATCTTTGTCAGTATCCGAGCAGTGAATGTTTTCCCATACTTGATTCCAAAATCTTAAACTCTCTCAACTTTTTCCAATGCGTGTATGATATGAGATTGATAGAATAAATCTGACAGAAGTCTTCCATATGGAATCAAAGTCTTTTCTTCCTTGATGCTTCTGCACAGATGGTTGAAACTGTACTTGACCAGATTTATTGATTCTCTAGTCAAGATAAGAGTTGCCAAAAGTCTGTCATCCCAACTTATCGTTTTGCTGCTCCTTTCGTCATTGGGTAGAGCACACCCATAGATGAATTTGAGAACAACCTTGGCCTGATCATGCAAGAACTTTGCATATCCCAAGTTCTTGATGTCTCCCTTGATTTCCTATTCTGATTTGTAGAGAGTTTTCTTCGTAGTTTCTAAGTAGAGTTGTCTCCAGTTTCATTCACCTTGAGAAGTTTTGCAATAGTTCTCTTAGTGATGACCAAATCTACCCTTGAGAAGGATGATCTGATTTCTATTTCTGTAAACTTCTCCAATCCAAGGTCCTCTCTTGTCGTCTTTGAGTTTCCAGGCTCCCTAGCTCTTGCTCTCCTAAGTTCCTTTTCTGCAGCTTCTTTGTCAAAAACTTCTGCCCTAACCCAAAAATGTTTAACAATTTCTGTGTAGGTTGGGCCGTTTAGCATATTAACATAATGACCCCAACAATGATAGGTTATGAAGTCCAATAAGTAAATTCCATTAGACTTCAACCCATGAAGATCAAAGATATCTTCACTTAGAACTGTTAACCTATCTACTAGGGTGCACATCATTTTTAATCTTTTAGACAGCTTGATTTCTGAAAGAAGAATTATTTGTTGCTTGCTTTGTTTTTGATGTCCTTTTTCTGATTGTGCACGTAGACCGAAGACGACAAAAGAATTGCACCTATAAGAACCTTGATAGTGACAGTTCACAGAATAGGACAGAGTGTACGTGGATTCTAGATCCCTCATAACTTACTCAAGTGTGAGGGTGATCCAAGTCTGCAGCGTCTTCTTCTGAGTCTGATGACCATCACAGAGTCTGTTGAGTTACCTCTCCAGAATCTCCGTGGTATCCGTCTTCTTAGGACGTTGACTTCTGGTTGACCTTCCTTTGGTCTTCTACCATAGTCTTCTTAGCTTCTCTAGTTTCTCTCTGATGCTCTTCATATGTTCTTCCTTGATGATAAATCTTTCTATGATTCTGCACATTGAACATATGTTAGTATTCTAATTGTTTTTAAATACTTTGTTATCATCAAAATCTTAGAGGAATTGTCCAAGACACTTCTTGTTCCAACAACTAACTCATAATACTAGTAAGTCTAAAGCTTGAACTGAAGAAGGGTGGATAAGTGAAGTAAAAAGGGGATAGTTAGGATTAGTTCATAGATAAACTACAGAGATAACAAGAGAACTTTAGATTAATGATTAAGTCTAATGAAATAAACTAAATTAAATAGTACAAAACACGAGTAACCCGAGTACATGACGAATGTGGTCTAAGGCAATAGACGACAATAAAGATGAACTAATATACGAAGATAGGGTCTCAAAACTTAATAATCGTAGTCGTATAGATGGAAGCCATTGTGAGGGATGACGATGTAGGGGGTAAAAATCTTAAAAGATAAGAACGAAAGATAAGGAATGTCACTAGGATGAAAGATGTAGAGAATGGGGAGGAAACTAAGGATGGGTGTGGGTTCTAAACATGATGTAGATTTAACGAAGACATGTACTATATATATATATATATATATATATGAACAAATGATGTTAATTAACAATGAGACACTATTGTTGTAAAATGATGATGTATGAGGATGTTAGGACTGTTATATGACTACGACGAATGACGTAATAAACGATGCATATAAAATGACTAATGATGACGAATGACGAGCTTGTTTTATAATTATAATAACAAGTAAAATGACAAAATGACTTATGGTGTAAAGATGTTATGTTGTTATGTGTTTTCTATGTGGTGTCTAGTGAGTCTTCATGCATCATATCATATTGCATAAAATGACGAATGACGAATGTATGTTGAGTAACACATCTCTGACTTACATTATTATGACGATAGGATCCGGTACCAGCATGTATATAGGAGTTAGGAAGTAAAGTACATTGCATATAAGTAATGATAAGTGAGTTGATATATGTGCCAATGATGTGAACTGTTATATATGTTAAAGGTGTATAATTGATGTACGTGTTAGTGATGGCTGTGCTAATGATTTTTGATCTTATGAAGTAAAATGAGTGTATTTATGAATGATGACTAACGATGTTATAATTTTTTAATTTATTATCCATGTATCCCAATAAATGGTATGATGTGTATTCTCATCCCTTGTTTGATGTTGTATTTATGGTGTATGTACTCTTGGGATACAAATACTCAGGACGAGGAGCTCTAAGGTGCGGGACACTTAGAAGGTGGCGACAGAGATTTCCCTCTGTTGTTAATATCTATGATTTTACGTAGTCGAATAAACACGTGCCCTGCTGTAACACTAGGGTTGAGGTCAAACGTCAAATTTTTATTTTCTATGAAGTTTAAGTCTTGTGAACCTTATGTTGTTTTCTACAATTTAAATTGAGGATTAGTTTCTTTTATTTATGAGATATCTTGAAGTATTTTCCGGTACTGAAATATGATTATTATTACTATATGAAATGATAGATGATGAGTATGTGTAACATCCTTCCATTTAAATATATTTTTATTATTTAATAAATCAACGTCGGGATTTAGGGTGTTACACCACTCACTTTAATTGAAATAAAACTTTAATAAGACTTGTGACAATGGGATCACTCTTTCCTCGTCGCTCAACTTTTTTTTACATACCTTAAATCTGAACCAAATTAAGGATATGAATTAGAGAGTTAACACCCAAAAAGCTAATTGTATGTATGTATGTGTGTGTGTGTCTATATATATATATATATATATATATATATATATATATATATATATATATATATATATATATATATATATATAATTAATTAATTCCATACTTAAGGAGAATACGGCTCATCTAATTGCATCAATTTTCTGATCGCAAACCATACTGCTTCAGCATTGATATTTCATCATAGCTAATGTAACTTTCTGACCACTCGTGCTATTTCAAGTCAACAAATTTAGGGCCGAACTCCTGAGCTCTGCTAGGGTTTCAAATTCTTAGCATGTGCTTCGTCTTTGTGCATATCGTTGTGTTGCCAACATATTTAATTTCCAAACGGTAGTAACGAAGTTTCTTTGGTTCTAATTCTAATTGCAACGTTTGGGAATTGATTGCTTTTGGTTCTAATTTTGGTGTTGTTTCTCTAATTCACGTGTGGTGGCATCACCATTTTTTTCTCCAATTGTTCACCGATTGAATCTCATGGCTGCCTCTCCAATACATGCTGATCCAATTGGTGGCATATTGTTTTCATTCTACACAAGTTCAAAGATTTGGAATATACTAAGCAATTTTTCTGTATCACAAGCCTTGCCATGGCTTTTGATTGGCAAACTGAACTTGCGGTGCTGGTGTTTCCTTCCTCAACTGTGCAGGCCTCTCCTTCATCCTCTGTTGTGGTTGCTCCTCCCAAACCTTTGTCTTTTCACACAGGCTGTCAACGTATCTCAGATGGCTACAACACCTCCAAAGTCCTTTTGCGGCGGCGCTAGGTGGCCGTAGCACCCCCGAGGCGACGACTTGTCTAAGCACCCGCTGAGGCGACGATCTATTTATTTTTTCAGTCTATGCACCAGTAGCCAATCCAGAGGCGATCCTGCATTTACTTTTGTGTCCATACTTCCGCATTTTAATACTTGCATATTATCTTCTACATCATTTTTCTCCAGTCTTTTCTCACTTTGAAGGACAAAATTTGGGCCCTTTATACTTAATTGCTCTTCACAAAGAGTTTGCAAGTTGCCCTCGACACTTGCATTCTCTATGCGAAAACACAATTAAGTATGGGCAGCTGTTGTACCCTAATTTTGTTCAAGTCCTTTTAAAAAATCATGATCATGCATTAATAAAAAAATCATCATCATGACGGCCGTCACGGGCTCGCCGTCAGCCACCGTGACGACCGTCACCCCCCTGACGACCGTCAGCCATGGTGACGGGCCGCCCGTCAGGCCCAAAATTTCGTTTTTTTGTTTTTTAAATAAAAAAAGTTTTTATTATTATTATCTTTATTTATTTATTGATAATAATTAAGCATTCCTATGGTTTTTTAAAAAAGAAAAAAATATACAAAGAAAACTAAGTCAAAGATGCATTTTTTCTATTTGCATGCTACATGTTTTTACTCCTTTTTGCATTTTTTTAATTTTCATACCTTTTCCATGCAAACTCCCCATCTCCATGCATGCCTAATAAGACAAAGGGCTGCATTTTTCAGATCTGCCATTTTTCAGATTCTGACGTCATTCTTATCCTCAAAGCTAGCAAAAAAACCATAATCTCCCTCTCTATAAATACCCCTTTTAAGTGAAGGAGGAGGAGGTTGGAAAAAAAGAGAAAACCCTAGAGTGAGAGAGGCAAGAGCAAGAGCTTTTTGACTTAAACAAAAGTGAGAAAAACAGCAACCAAATCATACAGAAATATCACACAAAGAGAGGAGATTAGTAGCAAAAATCCCATTTTTGCTACTATTCACTTTCTTCACCTCTACTTCTTTAAAAAAAACCACAACCACTCAAAAAAACCCCTTTCATCTTCGTGCATCTACACCTTTGCTAGGAGTTTGTAAGTATCTTTGTCCATTTCCATTTCACTTTTCGCATTGTTTAAGTGTTTGTAGTTTCTTTTCATAAATAATGCATTTTTTATCATAAGTTCATGAGCATGACTTAAGGCCGAAATATAGTTAGTTTTAGGACATCTTTTGGTAGATCTAATACCACTAGGATGTAGTAGTCACGGTAAGCTTTACCGTAATGTTTTTATTTTCGTATTTAGTTCAGTATTGAGTGAGAAATCGAACTGAGAAGTTGAGTAAAAATCACAGAAACTGTGTTCATACTGTTCCTGCATCTTTTCTGCATTTTTTCTATGTGCATCAATTTACCATTTTGCCACTGTTATCATTTTTAGTCATTTTTAACTCATTTTTGCATTCAAAACAAAATCATACAAAATCCAAAAAAATCACAAAAGTTATAAAAACCACCAAAACATAAATGATTTTTCTTCTTACTATTTTTTTTACCGTTTTACCCCTGAGGCTGAAGATTCAGAGTCTGAAGGTTCTGAGTCTGAGGTTCAGAGTCTGAAGGTTCAGAGTTTGAAGGTTCTGAGTCTGAGGTTCTGAGTCTGAAGGTTCTGAGTCTGAGGTTCAGAGTCTGAAGGCTCTAAGTCTGAAGATTCAGATTCTAAAGGTTCTGAGTCTGAAGGTTCTGAGGTTCTGAGTCTGAAGGTTCTGAGTCTGAAGATTCAGAGTTTAAAGGTTCTGAGTCTGAAGATTCAGAGTCTGAAGGTTCCGAGTCTGAAGGTTCTGAGTCTGAAGGTTCAGAGTCCGAAGGTTCTGAGTCTGAGGTTCAGAGTTTGAGGTTCTAAGTCCGAAGGTTCTAAGTCTGAAGGTTCAGAGTCTGAGTCGAATTGATTCCGGAGGGGCTGTAACTCATTTTATTTGATTAAAAGATTTAAAAAATATATAACAAGTGTTAATGCTTTTGATTGTAGTTTATATATCAATTTTCGATAATAAACTTAAATGAAAAAGGAATGGTCAGACGTATGTCTTTCCGTTCCCCGGTTGCACGAGCACTTGACGTATGTCTCGTTGTTCGGACAAGCGTCATTCCATTTCAAAAATACAAAAAATATATTAATTTTTGATAATAAACTTGAATGAAAAAGGAGTGGTCTGACGTATGTCTTTCCATTCCCCGGTTGCACGAGCACGTGACGTATGTCTCGTTGTTTGGACAATCGTCATTCTATTTCAAAATACAAAGACATAATAAACAAATTCAACACACCAAACTAATTTTCGGCCCTCTCGCGGTCAAATAAAAATCAAATCACTTTTCACAAACGGACGATGTTTCATCAATTTTAACGCGATACAAACAAACGCTTAAGCCTCCCACGCGTGAGCATACAAGCTACGTTTAACCGCTACAATATTATCAAAAACATCGTTCTTTAAAATCAACTAACAAAAAAACATTTTCTACCAAGAACTACGTAGCTTTGAATTCTCCATCGCACCAGGAGATACGTAGGAGCAGGATCAAACTCTTGTCAAGCACACTAATATAAAAACCTTTTTTCCCATTTCTTTTTCTTTCTTTGAAATGTTAAAATGTTGCAAGCAACCCTTAAAAAACACCTTTTAACCCTAAACTAATTAGGAGGTTCCCGTTGGGTACAACAGATGCGAGAGGTGTTGATACCTTCCCCTTGCATAATCGACTCCCGAACCCGTTAATGGTTATGATGACCATCCTTCCAAATCGTCAAGGTTTATCAACGTTTCCCTTTAAAAATAAAGCTTTGGTGGCGACTCCGTAGTTATTCCGAGCGTTAGTAAGCTCGAGCGTTTTTTAGCGACGCGACAGCTGGCGACTCCACTGAGGATACTTGTTTCTCACTAGCGAGTGAAGCCTATCCTAGTTAGCCCTTAGGTTAAGTGTTTTTTGTTTGCTTGCATGTTTTTGTCTTATGTCTTTATCTTCATTTTTTCTCCCGCCTCTATATCTATGCTTCATTATGCTTATATATATATGTCAACTGTGGGTTGTCGCATGAGTGAAGCTCTATACCAGAGCTTTGAGAAAAAACTTAAGATAAGATGGTGGTCACGTAGTGTTGACCTTCCTGACGTATGTCTTGCAAGGTTGGCATGAAAACCCCGCCTAGAGTAGATTCTCTTGGAGGCGTTGTTGTCTTGCGAGTATTTGCAATGGCAGCGGTACTTTCTTGTAGGATCCATGACTCCAGGGACCTTTTTGAACCAGTCTAGAACCTAAACATGTTATTAGTGTTGTACCCTAATTTTGTCCCAAGCCTTTTCAAAAAAAATAGAAGAGAAGAGAAAGTCAAAGTCAACAAAAAAATCAACAAAAAAGTCAACAAAAAAAGAGGATTTCACAAAGCGATGCTGTGATCGCTCTGCGAACTTTGCGATGAATTTCGCAGAGCCAAGTCCAGATCGCTCTGCGAAATCTGCGAATTTTGCAGATTTTGATTTTCTGATTTCCTTTTCTTTTATTATTATCCCTGTCATCATCTATTATTATTATCATCTATTATTATCATGGTTATTGCTGGATTCAGCAAAGAGAGAGGAGAAAACATGTGACAATTGAAAAGCAAGAAAGAAAGGAAGAGGAAGCAAAATCAATCAGGTAACTCAGCTACTTGCTGACCTTGGGCAGCCTTTCTCCCCTACCATTGTGCCTGCAACTGACCCTGCTATCTTCCAGCATCCACCTTGCCATAGGCTTTATCAAAACCATTCAAAGGTTGAGGCAAAAATGCTGCCCTGTTTTGCAAACAGCTTTGGTTCCATGATTTCCAGCCATTTCTGTCAGAATTCAGCTGCTTTGGGTTCTGAAATTGGCCAAAGTCTTAACCATTGCAGCAAGGCAAGGTCACCTCCTCCCTTTAGCATTAAATGCAAAGCAAATTAGTCATGATCATAGCACAAAAACAGCCCTGCTGTAGGATTTTTCATCATGACATTGTGATCTCATTGTGCCTATAAAAGCCATGCAATGCTGCATGATTAGGGAGAGTTGAAGACAGATCTTTTAACACAGCACAAGAGGGAGATTTTAGAGCAAAAAACCAGTTCTTAGAGAGTGAAAATTAGAGTGAATTTCAGCAAGCATTTCTGCACAAAAATAGAGTTGTTTTGTGTAAGTTTAGAGAAAACTTCCATCCCTTTCTTGCACAAATCATCCCAAACCAGTACCAAATAACCAAGCCACCAAAACAGCACTAAATCTCATACAAAGAGGTAGGAACAAAAGCAAATTGTCATTGATTAGTGTTGTATTCATCAAACCCTTACAACTTTGCAAAACCATAAACATCCAAAGCCTTTTCCATTTCCTTGCAACAAAAGCTAAGGGCTAGGAGTTGGTAAGTCATTCTAACCTGTTTATATTTCATTTGCATACTGTTTACATATTGCTTTTGATTTCAACTTGATTCAATCTCAGCTTTGCATTTTCAATAGTTTTTAAACTCATTTTGATCTAAAAACCTCTTTTGAACTTCAAAGAAATCCCAAGGTTTGCAAAAAATTTAAATTGAAGTATTGCACTCATTTTCTTGCTAATTTCAAAAGCTTTTCACTCCTCTTAAGGTTCTGAAGTTCATTCAGAAGCAGCTTCTGAGCTAAAATTTTCGCAGAGTTCGCAGAGCGAAGCTTTGGTCGCTCTACGACCATGACAGAGCTCAGTTTGAGTTCAGGCTTCTTAAAGCCAATTTTTGAGGTTCTAACTTAAAAATTCAGAACCTAAGAGGGTAAAAACTCATTTTGGTTCAAAACATAACAAGGGTTTTTGCATACGTTTGGAAAATTCACAAGTTTAAGTAAGTAACTTAAATAACAAGAAACTTTGTTCATTTCTTTCAAACTTGAACTTTGAGCCGAACTTGTTCGATAAGTTTCAAAACCAAACTTGAACAGCAAATTTGTTCTTGATTTTCAACAAAGTTTGTTCTTAGTTTCAACAAATTTGAATAACAAATGTGTTCATGAATTTCATTTTCCAAACTTGAGCCGAACTTGTGCTTTTCCAAAAACTTGTGTATTTTTCATACACATGAACAAGCAAACTTGTTCATAGATTGCAACAACTAATTTGAGCATGAAACTTTTTCTTCAATGAGTTTCAACAACCAAGTGTTTTGTTTACTTTGGGATTTCTTAAGTTTCAAATGCAAAACTTGAATGAAAAAGGGTGGTTTGACGTATGTCTCTCCTTTCCCCGATTGAATAAACACTTGACGTATGTCTCGTTGTTTAGACGATCGTCATTCTTTTCGAACTTCACCAAAAATACATTTTTGAGTTTCAACTAAACTTGAATGAAAAAGGAGTGGTTTGACGTATGTCTCTCCATTTCCCGATTGAACGAATGCTTGACATATGTCTCGTTGTTCGGGCAATCGTCATTCCATTTTCAAAATGCAAAACATAAAACAAATCCAACACACCATTTTTGGCCCCCGTGGTCAATATGAACCCTTTCTTGTTCCCGTAGGATCAATCGAAGCTTTCTCGACTCCGTTGAGTCTATTGAACCCTTTCTTGACCCCGTTGGATCAATCGAACCTTTTTTCGACTCCGTTGAGTCATTTGAATCAATGCTCGATCCGGTTGGATCCATTGAACCTTTTTTCGACTCCATTGAGTCATTTGAATCAATGCTCGATCCCGTTGGATCCGTTGAATCAATTCTCGACTCCGTTGAGTCATTTGAACCTTTCTTGATCCCCCGTGGTCAATTGAAAACCTCTTTTTCCCAACGGACATGTTTTATATATTCTAGCGCGATTCGAAACAAACGCTTAAGCCTCCCACGCGCGAGCACACATGCTACGTTTAATCGTAAGAATACGATCAAAAACATCGTTCCTTAAAATTAACCAACAAATAAACGTTTTTCTACCAAAGAACTACGTAGCTTTGAATTCTCCATCACACCAGGAGATACGTAGGAGCAAGATCATCATCTTGTCAAGCACAATAATAAAAAATAAACTTTTTCCCCTTTCTTTAATATCTTTATATCTTTAAGCATGCAAGCAAAACTTTAAAAAAACATTTTTAGCCTTAGCTAATTAGGAGGTTCCCGTTGAGTACAACGGACGTGAGGGGTGCTAATACCTTCCCCTTGCGTAATCAACTCCCGAACCCGGTAATGGTTGCGATGACCATCCTTTCCTCATCGTCAAAGGGTTTTATTATCGTTTCCCTTTAAAAATAAAAAACTTAAGGGTTTATCAACGTTCCCTTTAAACAAAAACTTTGGTGGCGACTCTGCAGTCCTTACGAGTGTCCTTACGACCTCGAGCGTTTTTTTTTACGAGAGCGCACAATTAGGGACCTCCGATTAGAACAAGAGTCGATGGTCGCATAGTGTTGACCTTCCTGACGTATGTCTTGTAGGGTTGGCATGAAAACCTCACCTAGAGGAGATCTTTTGGAGTGTTGTTGTCCTGAAAGTATTTGCAATGGCAACAATATGTTCAAATAAGATCAATGACTCTAGGAACCATTTTGAAATCTAGAACCTACATGTTAGAATAGGGGGTAGTATTGAACGTTCCTACCTTGGTAACCTATGCCTTGACCACTTTTAACCACACCTCTGCATGCCATAACATTTGCATCCATGAAAATAATTTTCGCATATACATTTTCCTTCCCAAAGCAAAATAAAAAAATAAAAGCATGTTTTTCATCTACATCGCATACATGCATTTTAAAGAAAACACTCATATCATTCCCCCCCCCCCCAAAAAAAAATCGTTTCCTGGTGTACCGTTGCGTTTCTGATGAGATCCGGAGCAACTAGAAGGCCATAGAAATTCCATAAATCATTTTGCTCCGCCCAAGACAAATGATTAACTTTGTGGGGCCCCCTGTTTCAAGTTATTTCTATCATTAATAAAATTGCATTTTGTGTTCAATTGAGTTCATTTTTTCTTTCGTTCTTTAATAGCAATATTTTACTCATTTTAAATTTCCGCAACCCTAAAATAAAAATCATACTCATGCATATCCATAAATACACCCACCGAAAATAACACTACTATAATCCCTTACGACTTCGATTTCCCGATTAACCAAACGGAAGACGATATTGAGGACGATTATGAACCTCTTGAAGGATTGTCCAGGCCTAGGGATCAAGAGGATAGGGTAGTACAACTTCACCAAGAACCAATTGAAGTGATCGACTTAGGGACCGAAGAGGACAAGAAAGAGGTCAAAGTGGGAGCCTCCCTGCAAGAAGACGTGAAGGAAAAGCTGATTAAGTTACTGTGAGAGTATGTAGACGTGTTCGCTTGGTCATATAAGGACATGCCAGGATTAGACCCCAACATAGTCGTGCATAGACTACCACTCAAGCCAGAATGTCCACCAATAAATCAAAAAATGAGAAGAACTAGACCCGACATGGCTCTCAAGATTAGAGAGGAAGTCAAAAAGCAGTTCGACGCCGGCTTCTTAGCAGTGACCAAGTATCCACAGTGGGTTGCCAACATTGTGCCAGTCCCAAAGAAAGATGGGAAAGTCAGAATGTGTGTGGATTACCGGGATTTTAATAGAGCAAGCCCAAAAGATGACTTCCCACTGCCTCACATTGATGTATTGGTAGACAACACCGCCCAGTTTTCAGTCTTCTCTTTCATGAACGGTTTCTCTGTATACAACCAAATCAAGATGGCTCCAGAGGAAATGGAGAACGTTCATCACCCCATGGGGGATTTTCTGCTACAAGGTAATGCCCATCGGATTAACGAACGCTGGGGCAACATATCAAAGAGCGATGGTGACTCTTTTCCATGACATGATTCATAAGGAAATAGAGGTTTATGTCAATGATATGATTGCCAAATTTCAGACGGAGGAAGATCATCTATTTCGTTTGCAAAAGTTGTTCGAGTGCCTGAGAAAGTTCAAGCTACGCCTAAATCCTAACAAGTGCACTTTTGGTGATAGGTCTGAAAAGTTATTGGGGTTCATAGTCAGCCAAAAAGGAATTAAAGTTGATCCTGACAAAGTGAAAGCCATACAAGATATGCCAGCACCAAGTACTGAGAAGGAGGTTCGTGGGTTCTTAGGAAGATTGAACTACATCACTAGATTCATCTCACATATGACGGCCACTTGTGAACCAATTTTCAAATTGTTAAGAAAAAACCAAACTATTCAGTGGAATGAGGACTTCCAAGAGGTGTTTGATAAGATCAAACGAAACCTGCAAGAGCCACCGATTTTGATACCTCTGGTTCCTGGTAGACCCCTCATCTTATACTTGACAGTGTTTGATGGATCAATGGGTTGTATTCTAGGACAACAGGATGAAACGGGAAGAAAGGAGCACGCCATCTACTATCTAAGCAAGAAGTTCACCGATTGCGAATCAAGGTATACCTCACTCGAAAAGACTTGTTGCGCCTTAGCATGGGCTTCCAGACGCTTAAGACAGTACATATTGACTCACACCACTTGGTTGATATCGAAGATGGATCCCATCAAATACATCTTTGAAAAGCCCGCCCTCACAGGAAAGATAGACCGTTGGCAAATGCTGCTATCCGAATATGACATCCAATATGTTACTCAAAAAGCTATAAAAGGGAGCGTGCTATCCGAGCACCTTGCTCACCAACCATTGGAAGACTATCAACCCATACAATTTGACTTCCCCGATGAAGACGTTGTAGCCCTGAATGACGAAAAGATCATAAGTGTTGATGAGGGGCCTGAACCAGGAACTCGATGGAAGCTCGCTTTCGATGGTGCCTCAAATGCCATGGGGCACGGGATCGAGGCTGTCCTAATATCACCAAGAAATGGATATCAACCCTTCACAGCAAGGTTATGCTTTGACTGCACCAATAACATGGCCGAGTATGAAGCGTGCATCTTGGGCCTCGAAGCAGCGATTGACTTAAGGATCAAAATCCTGGAAGTATACGGGGACTCAACACTAGTCATCTATCAAGTGAAAGGAGAATGGGAAATCAGACATCCCAAATTGATTCCCTATCGTGCCCGTGTCATAGAATTGATGAGGCATTTCGATGAGATCACCTTTCATCATATACCTCGAGAAGAGAATCAGGTGGCAGATGTTTTAGCTACATTATCATCAATGTACCAAGTGAATTTCCACAATGAGGCACCAATCATAAGGATGGATTGTAGGGATAAACCAGTTGTGTGTGCAGTAGTCGAAGAGGAACTTGACAACAAACCCTGGCTTTACGACATCAAACGGTACCTCGAAGAGCAAAAGTATCCAGACAATGTTTCACAAACAGACAAGAAAACCCTCAAGAGATTGGCATCACAGTTTTTCCTCAACGGGGGTACACTCTACAAGAGAAATTATGACATGGTCTTACTCAGATGTGTGGATAAACATGAAGCAAACATGCTCATCAAAGAAATCCATGAGGGGTCTTTTGGAACCCATGCCAATGGACACGCAGTGGCAAAGAAAATCCAAAGGGCGGGTTATTACTGGCTAACTATGGAGGCCGACTGTTTTCGCTATGCCAAGACATGCCACAAGTGTCAAATTTACGCCGACAACGTGCACTTGCCATCAACTCCTCTGAATGTCATGATGGCACCCTGGCCATTCTTTATGTGGGCATAGACATGATTGGAATGATTGAACCAAAGGCTTCAAATGGACACCGGTTCATCCTGGTTGCCATCGACTATTTCACCAAGTGGGTTGAAGTGGCTTCTTATGCAAACGTAACAAAACAAGTGGTGGCCCGATTCATCAAGAAGAAAATCATTTGCCATTACGGCACTCCCCACAAAATTATCACAGACAATGGGGCAAATCTAAACAACAACACAATGAAGGAGTTATGCAAAGACTTCAAGATTGAGCACCATAATTCCTCACCATATCGGCCAAAGATGAACGGCGCGGTAGAAGCAGCCAACAAGAACATCAAGAAAATCATCTAGAAGATGATAAAAACCTACAAGGACTGGCATGAGATGCTTCCCTTTGCGCTACACGGCTACAGAACGACAGTTCACACTTCCACTGGGGTAACCCCTTTTTCCTTGGTATACGGTATGGAAGTCGTGCTTCCCATTGAAGTTAAAATTCCCTCATTAAGGGTCCTGATGGAAACTAAATTAGAGGAAGCCGAATGGGTCCAAACAAGATTCGACCAACTGAACCTCATAGAAGAGAAGCGTCTAACAACATTGTGTCATGGACAGTTGTACCAAAAGAGAAGACTGCGGCACACAAGATCCTGACAGAATTCAGAGGGTAAGAATCGGTCTCGTTATCATCTTTCAGAGGCAATGTATTTCGAAGTCATAGGGAAAGTAGCACGTGTTGTATCAAAGTGAAACCCACGCAAATCTCTATTTGTTTCATTTGTTTCTTTCTGTTCTCTATCTTAGTAATCACATCTTACAGGGATTACATCTTCATGTATTGTTACCCATTCAAGGGACTAAGTTTCATTGAATAAAAATCATCTTTAAGCCTTTTCGTTGTTTTGTGTCCTCACTTGCTCGTAAAATGTTGTTTTTATTCATGATAAATAATGCATTGAAATATGGGAAATAATATAAAAACTTGCAAAAAATGTATTTTACTTGAATTTTTAAATGTCGAAAGAATTTCGTTGGTCTCCAGTATTGCATCAAAGGACTCAAGGCCTGAAGCTCTTCATCAGTCATTTTAAGATTCTTACTCTTTAGTGGAAACAAGTGCGCAGCTTGCGGTACATGAAACACAAAGATCCCGGGTGTCGGAAGGACGAGATTCCCCAAATAAAACATACCCCATGTTTCTTTCATCCACTGAGACTGGATATCGATCGGCTTTCAAGATGATCCTTATTTTTCCTACTAAAGCCCAATTTTCATTGGCACGCCCAAACACAATTTCCAACCAAAGCCCAACCACGCTCGGCACCCGATCACAACCGAAGCTCAACATGTCATCTGCATATCCCACATGTCAGCATAGTGCATGCATCATATCAAACTCATTCATTAGCATGCATTTCGTATTCATATCACACTCTTCCTCACAATTTCTCATGCTCCCCAACAAACACTCCCCAGTGAGTATCCTATATTCACCGACATTCACAAACAAGTTATCCCAGTGTTCCCCAGTGGACCTCTTTCAAGAACTTCCCCAGTAGGTTTCTTCAAAAACCCAACTATCCCAATTCTCATTAAACTTACCTATGGCCACTAGGTTTCCCCAGCAGAAACTCCATATTGAGTCTACCTCATATCATTTGGGCCCTTTATACTTAATTGCTCTTCATAAAGAGTTTGCATGCTACATGTTTTTACTCCTTTTTGCATTTTTTGAATTTTCATACCATTTCCATGCAAACTCCCCATCTCCATGCATGCCTGATAAGACAAAGGGCTACATTTTTCAGATCTGCCATTTTTCAGATTCTGGTGCCATTCTTATCCTCAAAGCTAGCAAAAAAACCCTAATCTCCCTCTCTATAAATACCCCTCTTAAGTGAAGGAGGAGGAGGTTGGAAAAAAAGAGAAAACCCTAGAGTGAGAGAGGCAAGAGCAAGAGCTTTTAGACTTAAACAAAAGTGAGAAAAACAGCAACCAAATCATACAGAAACATCACACAAAGAAAGGAGATTAGTAGCAAAAATCCCATTTTTGCTACCATTCACTTTCTTCACCTCTACCTCTTTCAAAAAAAAAACCACAACCACTCAAAAAAACCTCTTTCATCTTCGTGCATCTACAGCTTTGCTAGGAGTTTGTAAGTATCTTTGTCCATTTCTATTTCACTTTTCGCATTGTTTAAGTGTTTGTAGTTTCTTTTCATAAATAATGCATATTTCACCATAAGTTCATGAGCATGACTTAAGGCCGAAATATAGTTAGTTTTAGGACATCTTTTGGTAGATCTAAGACCACTAGGATGTAGTAGTCATGGTAAGCTTTACCGTAATGTTTTTTTTTCGTATTTGGTTCAAAATTGAGTGAGAAATTGAACTAAGAAGTTGAGAAAAAAATCACAGAAACTGTGTTCATACTGTTCCTACATTTTTTCTATGTGCATCAATTTACCATTTTGCCACTGTTATCATTTTTAGTCATTTTTAACTCATTTTTGCATTTAAAACAAAATCATACAAAATCCAAAAAAATCACAAAAGTTATAAAAACCACCAAAACAGAAATGATTTTTCTTCTTACTGTTTTTTTTTACCGTTTTATCCCTGAGGTTGAAGATTCAGAGTTTGAAGGTTCAGAGTCTGAAGGTTCTGAGTCTGAGGTTCTGAGTCTCAAGGTTCTGAGTCTGAGGTTCAGAGTCTGAAGGCTCTGAGACTGAGGTTCAGAGTCTGAAGGCTCTGAGTCTGAGGTTCAGAGTCTGAAGGTCCAGAGTCTGAAGATTCAGAGTCTGAAGGTTCTGAGTCCGAAGGTTTTGAGTCTGAGGTTCTGAGTCTGAAGATTCAGAGTCTGAATGTTCTGAGTCTGAAGGTTCTGAGTCTGAAGGTTCAGACTCCGAAGGTTCTGAGTCTGAAGGTTCAGAGTCTGAAGGTTCTGAGTCTGAGGTTCTGAGTCCGAAGGTTCTAAGTCTGAAGGTTCAAAGTCTGAGTCGAATTAATTCCGAATGGGCTGTAACTCATTTTATTTGATTAAAAGATTTTAAAAAAAATATAACAAGTGTTAATGCTTTTGATTGTAGTTTATATATCAATTTTCGATAATAAACTTAAATGAAAAAGGAATGGTCCGACGTATGTCTTTCCATTCCCCGGTTGCACGAGCACTTGACGTAAGTCTCATTGTTCGGACAAGCGTCATTCCATTTCAAGAATACAAAAAATATATTAATTTTCGATAAAGGAGTGGTCTAAAGTATGTCTTTCCATTTCTCGGTTGCACGAGCACGTGACGTATGTCTCGTTTTTTGGAAATCGTCATTCTATTTCAAAATACAAAGACATAAAAAAACAAATTCAACACACCAAACTAATTTTCGACCCTCTCGCAGTCAAATAAAAATCAAATCGCTTTTCACAAACAGACGATGTTTCATCAATTCTAACGCGATACAAACAAACGCTTAAGCCTCCCACACACGAGCATACAAGCTATGTTTAACCGCTAGAGTACGATCAAAAACATCGTTCTTTAAAATCAACCAACAAACAAACATTTTCTACCAAGAACTACGTAGCTTTGAATTCTCCATCGCACCAGGAGATACGTAGGAGCAGGATCAAACTCTTGTCAAACACACTAATATAAAAACCTTTTTTTCCCATTTCCTTTTCTTTCTTTGAAATGTTAAAATGTTGCAAGCAACCCTTAAAAAACACCTTTTAACCCTAAATTAATTAGGAGGTTCCCGTTGTGTACAACGGATGCGAGGGGTGTTGATACCTTCCCCTTGCATAATCGACTCCCGAACCCGTTAATGGTTATGATGACCATCCTTCCAAATCGTCAAGGGTTTTATCAACGTTTCCCTTTAAAAATAAAACTTTGGTGGCGACTCCGTAGTTATTCCGAGTGTTAGTACGCTCGAGCGTTTTTTAGCGACGCGACACACCGAATGATTTGGATGCCCCGACACGAAATAGGGTTTTCAGGCACTATGCGAGAATTTTGGTTGACATTGATTTATCTAAAAGAGCTTATGACGAAATTCTTTTTGAAAGGGACGGTTTTGCCTTCAAGGTTGAAGTTCAATATGAGAGGAGACCGCTATTTTTCCATCACTGTTTTGTTCTTGGACATAATGTTGCGAACTATAAATGGCTACACCTAGAAACAACAAAGGAGAATGACCATGGTAAAAAGCCTATGGATGTAGAACCAGTGACACAAAAAACCCCTCGGCAGCCCCGTAATGACATAGGAGCATCTACTTCAGGTACTCTAAGATATGTTGTAGTGGCAGCCCCTTCTGCTACAACACCTGTCGTGAATCAAGCACATCCCTTAACTCAAACTGCTGCACCTCTTAAGGATGTCTCAACCAGTTGCTTTAGCTTTGCTTTACAGGACGTTTCGAACGCAATTCCACAAGGCGTGTTGCCTCAGCCCTCTTCGCTGGTGCTGGAATTGGCATCTGCAGTTTTGCACGATGACGTGCACTCTAATGATGTGGAAGTAACACATACGGAAATTACGGACGTGAGTGTTTAAAAGTTACCGGTTGCGGCTGCTTCGCTTACTTCTGTTGAGCATGTTGACGTGCATGGGCAACTCAGATGAAGAAACTTTGGACTCGGTAAGGGAGGTGAGTAATTCGCAGGTCCAGAACTTGGTAGCACTTGATGAAGCCACTGGCTCACCTACATTACATGCGGCAACTTCAGAAGTCAACATTGGTGCGGTTCAAACAGTGGAGGCACAAATATTGGTTGTGACGCACTCAGTTGTTGCACCAAATTTGAGTGATATTCAGGTTGCTACTGTTATTACCTCTGAAGTGGCAACCCTTGACAACACCATTATCACGCAAGCAGAGGGTTCTATACAACATTGCAATCCAAATATCCAGCGAGACATGGAGATATGGCAAAGAATCAAAGATTGTGATAAGGCGTCAGCTGAAGCACCTTTCACACCCGTCTTATCTAAGAAGCAGAAACAGAAATTAAAGCCACAACAACTTCATGGGAAGCCGTCGTATAGAACCCGATTCAGGGGAGAGATCTTACCTACTGCCCAATGATTTTCCTCTTCTGGAATGTTAGAGGTACAATTTGGTTACCTGATTTACCGCCGGGGTTGCACTTTGATTTTTTTAGAGACAGATGTGGTCTGCCTACTTACAGATTCCCTTAGTCGGTTGTGTTTTTCTTTCTCCTTTTTTTTTTTTTTTTTTTTTTTCTGTTTTGAGGTTTTTGGTTTGGTCCCCCTCTTGTATATATTTTCCCCCTTTTTTAATAATATTTTCGAGTGAGGCGGCATAGGATGGAGGTTCAGCGGGGTGCCAACCTAGTTGGGATGTTGTTGCTCCCTCTTGATGTCTGTCCTTTCTCCTAGCTTATCCAAAAAAATTAATTCCATACTTAAAATCAAAACAACTAATTTGTCTTTTTTTAAGACACAAAAATATGGTTTTATTAAACTTTCAAAATGAAATTATATAGTCAAAAATAAAATAAAGCTATATGTGTGCGCGTGCGCATATCATTTGAGAATTGACATCTTATGTGAGAATGATAGGAATGAATATCAACCATTAAATTAAAATGTATGGCTTAGATTAGAATACCAGATTAAAAAGGTCACGTGACAATCTCATCTTCCTCTACTCTCCAACATTTATTTTTAACTGAACTATTCATCTTCAAGATGAAAAAAAAAAGTGATATGGCTTGATTTCTCTTTTCTTCGATGACATCAAATCAATGGCATTTGATTGCAACAACCAACAATAGAAAAAAAGAAAAAACATAAGTCGACAGTTCAGTAGAGAGAGATATGATGCTTGCATAGATTATTATTTTTTTGTCTCTTTCAATTTCTTTACCAAAAAAAAAAGTATGTGTGGTTGAAAAAATTATAAAAAAAAAACTTGAAAAACCCATTTTCCATCAATATATATTTTAATTCTATTGATTTCTTGAAACAAATTAGGTTTTTTTTTTCCAAAAATATTTTTTGTTGTTTTATGACAAGTATTCTAGATTTTATACTTTGGTCAAAAACATTAGAAAATAAACAAATATTTTTTTTATTTGAAATATTAATTTAATATTGTATTATAATATCTACTCATTTTAAGTATGATTTTTAAATGTATATATATTATGTTTGACATAAATTATTTATAAATATTAATAATTATTATTATATTTGACACTAGTATCATTGTTTATTGATTTTATAACGTATAATATTATTATTTTTTGAATAATATAATGTATAATATATTGATTACTCATTTTTTATTCAAACAAATATAAGACTTAATTACAAATTTGATTCCTCTTTTTTCACACACTCAAGAAATTGGTACCTTCATTTAAAAACCCGCCAATATTAGTCCTTCAGTCAAATTTTTGGACTAAAAAGTGGTGATATGATATGGAATAACCAACACCCATTAAATTACAAGAAAAACATTTTAAAAACTTAAGTTTCAACTTTTACAATGTAAATAATAACATGTAAAAATTTAATTTGTATAGATGGGTTATGCATCATCGGATCGTATATCACGTCATGTGAAACATATTATATCATCATTTTTTAGCCTAAAAATTTGAGTAAGGGACCAAACCTGATAGATTTTAAAATGGGGGATCAATCCCGTGAGCAAATTAAAATACAAGGGATAAAAAAATGTAACTAAGTTTAAATATAATCGTTAATTGTTTATGTAATGAATGATTTTTTTAAAACAAAATATTGCTATACTAATAATAATCATTATAAGTGGTTAGTATTTTTTAAGATATATCCATTGTCTTAATAATGTGAAAATGAAATAATTGAATCAACTGTAAATTTAGTAATAATTATAATTTCACACCATAAAGGTCATATTTTTGGGAATATTGTGATTGGAAAATTGTAACGCAGCCAAGCGCGCACATAGAGAAAAAGAGAGCACACT
The DNA here is from genome assembly GCA_018208015.1 of Medicago ruthenica. Taxonomy (NCBI): domain Eukaryota; kingdom Viridiplantae; phylum Streptophyta; class Magnoliopsida; order Fabales; family Fabaceae; genus Medicago; species Medicago ruthenica. The sequence continues at coordinate 48,037 of WNNG01000089.1, forward strand.
TTATTTTACACCTCTCATACACATCACTCACGCTCCTCTCGTTTTTATTACATAAAAATAATTTGACTTTGAATTTTATTATTTTAATAATGACAGTCACAACAATACTTTTCTTCGAGAACTAAAAATTTAAGCTTAAAAGCTCTTAAACTTTTTCTCATTAACCATAATCAAAACAATCAAATCTTTACTCAATGGAGGGAGACATGCTACCTTGGTTGAAACCCCAAATCGAAGAAGAGTGGTACATGAACAATATACCGCCCCATACTGAAGAACTTATCCCAAATCTTCAAAACCACACTCAACAACAAAACATTATCGGTCCTTCAGACCCAAACACTTCTGTTTTTAAGCACCATTTAGGTTCCTCGTTTTCTTTGCCATCGCCCAATTCCAATTTCTCAAATCTACTAAATATTAATGACAACATCAATATCAATTGCACCACCACCACCAACAACAATGACAACAACAACCCATTCGGTAGTGTCTTCAATTTAGAATCCCAAGGCTTTTTCCAACCTCCATTGTCAATTCCGCAATTAACCTCGACATGGTTGAACGGGTTTGAGAAGAAGATGAGAAAAGATGGAAATGGAGAGGTTGACAAAGGATTGAATTACGACTCTAATGAGAGTGTTGATGTTGGGAAGATAAGGACCCATGGGAAAAATGAGGAATATATTTATAACGCAAATAACATCATAGATAATTTTGATGATGAAAATTGTGTTGCTGAGGGGGGCCGAAAAGGGAAGAAGAAGGAAAACCCATCAAAGAGTCTCATCGCTGAGAGGGAGCGAAGGAAGAAACTCAAGAATAATATGCACATGCTTCGTTCTGTTGTGCCAAAGATTAGCAAGGTATCATATTCACAACTTAGTTTGAATTTATTATTATTAGCGAAAAGACCGGCACTCACATACCCGTCTTTTTGCTCTTTTTGTCGAGCTAATGCGTGTAAATTTTGATTATACATACATACTCCAACAATATATGTATAATAACTCCATTCATCACGATCAACATCATATGATAATTAATGCATATTTATTCATATGTAAAAACATAATGAATTTATTGATCATGACTTTAATTCAAGCACATAAAACATTTTCCATACAACTTCAAATATAATCCATGTATATTTATTCATATGTGTATGATTGTTTTTTTTTATCTGGAGAAATAATAACTTATGCATCTTTTGCTTCCTTACCCCCCATTTTACAAACTAATATTTGAAACAATCTTTTAAATTATGTTAGGTATTTCTATAATGTGAAATGAAAAATCGTTTATGATTTAAGAACATGATTTTTGTTTTTATTTATACATATATGACAATTTTATGCATCTAAAATTTAACGCATGTTTTTTTAGTTGCTCTTACTACATAGGTTATTAACAATATTTGGTCCCGTAATTTGTGTATGAGACAAAACAAGTTTATGTTTTTTTAATAACAAATGTTAGTATTTAGTTGTTAAATGAATATTTACTCTTTCGCCCTTGTTTGAACCCACAACCTCTTAGTCCTTTTTCCTTAACTCAAACAAGTTGACTTATCCAACCCTCCATAATACAAGTTTATGTATTTCATTTCTTTCGCAGATGGATAAAGTTTCAATACTTGGGGATGCTGTCGACTACTTGAAGGAGTTACAACAACAAATTAATGATCTTCAAACTGAGATAGAGTCAAGCTCTCCTAAATCATGTATGCCACAGCCCATGAGAATTCACACTATGGCATCCACCATGTCAACCCTTCAGGTTCAACTAGAAGAAGATTTATGTCAAAACAATGTGTCAAGCCCTAAAAACCAACCAACAAAGGTATTTATTTACTTTAAAACAAAATTATTATTCCGTATTAATAAATGCTTATAACCTTCAAGATATACTTTTATATGTAAAATGAAGACATGTCGTTCACTGTTTTATTAACATCATGAGGAATCTTATATTTTGGATTTTTTGTATATATATATATATTCATTTCATATGAGAAATGTATTTGTGTTTTTGTTTACAATTACAAGACATGTATTATAACTTACTAAAAAATCTAAAAGTTTGGACAAGGCATGCATTTCATAAGCCCTTTTAAACGAAGGGTAGAAATGGAAGAAAACACCACCCCACAATTATTTATTCACTTTATATATAGATATAAAATAGATATGTAAGTATAGATCCTTCAAAAAAGATATGTAAGTATAGACAATAATAATATGATGGTATTTGCAGATAGAGGTTAGGGTAAGGGAAGGGGGGATTGTCAACATCCATATGATTTGTGCTTGCAAACCAGGTGTTTTGGTCTCGACTATGATGGCATTGGATAGCCTTGGATTGGATGTTCACCAGGCTAACATAAGTTGTTTCAATGATTTTTCTTTAGATGTGTTCAAAGCTGAGGTATACATTTATTTTTCACTGCCATACTTTATATAAAACTTTCTTATTCAATTACTCTGTCATTTATTTTATAATTTCCATTATTTATTATTTTAAAATTCATTTTAGATTCCAATATGTGATCATGAAAAAAATGTAATGAATGTTGTAAGATGTATACTAGTTTGACTTTTTAAAGCATACCGACAATTATTCGGTTCAGAGTTGCACTTACATTTATGTTTTTTGCAATAATTTGTTGACTTAAGTGATCCTATGGTGAGTGTGAATGTTTGTGTTGACTATCAAGTGGGATTATTTTCTAATGTGAGTTATATGAGTAAATTTTGATCTTTGGATTTGTAAGTTCAAGATTTACTCTTGTCATTCTTTATTTTCATTATCTTTTATGAATGAATATTAAAGCCTTTTTACTTCCTACAATAAAATTTATCTTTTAAATGAGAAAAAAAAATCTCAATTTTAATGAGATGATATTTACAAAAGATCTTTGTGAATTATACAAACTAGCGAATAAACTTTGTTTTTTTCTTTTGAAGAAGAACAATATGAAGTAGGTCAAATGTCTTATGAGATTGTTTTTTTTTGTACAATGAGATTTTTATATTGGTTGTTAATAACAAATATTTGGTGCTCACACATTATTAACTCGTCATTGTCATCATAAGTTTTGTTATATTGATTTTGGTTTTTCATGTTACTTTTCAGCAACACAATAAAGACCATGAGTTGGACCCAGAGCAAATAAAAGCAGTATTGTTGAAGGCATTGAATTTCCATTGAATGATGTGAGTTAAGTTATGGACAAATTATATCTTTACAAATACATTAGTTGCCTCTGTTGTAGCATGAGGTTTCTAAATGCTTTTGCTTCTTAATATTTTGTATTGAAAGTTATGCTCAAACCAATATCAAACTAGTTTTAAGCTTATGGTTTTGTATTTTATGTATGAATTTGAACACATCGTACTTTTATTACTTTGAAGTCATGGAATAAATTGTTATTTGTCTTTTTGTCTTGATAAGTGGGGCTTATTTTTGTTTCTTAATTGGTCTTATTATCATTTGAAAAAAAAAAAAAAACCAAAGTTCATAAATTTGAGGTGATGTGGTAAAACTCCCTAAAATTGCGTTAGATAGCTTGAATTGGTTATTCACATTGAAGTTGCTTCTATTGTTTGCTATTTTATGAGAAATAACTTATTGGCCTCTTTAAATCTATTTGTATTTTAAGAAATGTCTTTCTCCCAAAGACACATGAAAACATTCAAATTTTTGTTATTTGATATTTTTTTTTTTTTGCCAACTTTGCAATCTTGGATGAATTCTTTACTAGTTTAAAGAAAAATGCTCTATGGACACGTGATTAAATTTCACACTTTTGTTTTCCAAAATATTTTTACATTCTATCCAATCTTGCAGAAAATATTTACCGGTAAGAGATAAGAATCATTTAGATAGAGGAGGATAATGAATTGATCTAAATTAAATTAAAGTACTTAAAATTTAAGGTAGTTGATCCCCGATACATTCAAAATAGTAATATGGTTTTGGCAATAGGTAAAGTAGATAAACCGCACAATAGAAATTACAATAAATGTCCATTAAGCATTAACTACACTTCCTGCCAAAGTTGATTGCCATATGATCTTTTGCCATGACATGACATGTATGTATAGGGAATTTAAACCATCAAATGCAAATATTATTCCGTCCCAAAATATAAGCAAAAATAAGTCAACATAAGTTGATGTATTTGATACAAATTTTGAACCAAATACATTAACTTTTGTTGACCAATTTTTGCTTATATTTTGGGACGGAGGGAGTATTAAGGAGTAGTCTTTTTACATCATCCTAAATTCTAATGTTTAAGAATTCACACACATTTCTTGACTTTCTTACTTTGGCACCTTAGACATCACCTTATTGGTGTGGAGAGTGCTTTCGTATCTCCGTGGAGTTTTGAGTGGAACCAATATCTTTTAATGTGAAAAGTTGGGTTTTATGGCCTATTTTTCGGGTCCATAGTAAAAGGCCGTCATATCTATAATGATTTTTTCAACTAATTTTAAGGAGGTGCTGTTTGCAACTTTAGTTTTTTGGCATACACCCCCTCCACAAACAATATTTTTCTACAATGAGAAATGATATTTGTACAACTATTTTTTGACAACTTTTGTGACAAATTTCTCTTTCATACTTACATTATGTTTTTTACTTTGTCTCTCCATTGTTTTGGTTTTTGTGTCAATACCACATTTTCTTTGTAAATTTATGGTTGTCTCAAAAGTTGTCATATAAATGGTTGTTCAGATAACACAACTCATCTACAATACTTTGATCATTTTTGTATATTAGTGTTTGGTTGGATATCAATCTATCATCTAACCATTTAGTATTATTTCATTTTTTTCATATTTAATTATTTTATAATAAATTTAAATTTTAAATTAGTTTTATCTACAAGGTATCATTATTCAACTAAACTCCAGAGTATCAAAGAATTCTCCGTAATATTTTTTAAATCTTTTTTAATATCTGACTACATCTCTTCGAAAAAAAATTAATTTATACATTTAAAAAAAATGCTTTTGGAATGTATAGTACTATATATTTTAAACAAATTCATACATGTTTTTAGAATTTATAATTATAGAGATACAATTGTGGATGTTAATTGTATTTCATTTACTATACAAAAATACACTTCGCATAATGTTTTATTATGCTTCAAAAAGTATATTTATGCATGTTCTAGTCCTACAAATTTAATTTCAAAATGAGGCAAGAAGCACCTCTTGGAATCCAATTTTCAAAAGGTGTTATGACTTCAAAAATATATCATGTAGACAAAATATAAGTTATGTCATGTCATTTATAATCAAAATCATAATACAATTGACATTTTCATCACAATTTTAAAAGCTAGCCATATATGCATTTACCCAGCTTCGTTGCTACAATCCTGAATCAGGGGTTCAAGTTCTAAACTCAATACGTGGGATCAATTCGTTAAGCCTTCTAATTTTTGCTTTGCTTAAAATAAATTTAGGAACAATTCGATAAAAGTAATAAGATTAATTGTACTTTTGGTTTCATATTTTATAAAACTCGCCAAAATGGTCTCTTTTTTATATATAAAAAAAAACAGACATTTTTGTCTCACTATTTTCATATTTCTTGCAACTATGGTACTAACCCATGCTTTTTCCCCTAAAGTGATATTTTTGTGTCAACAAAATTGAGTTGAGACCAAAATTAAAACAGATATAAAAATAGAAAAGATAAAATAATAATAGAGACAAAGAATACATTTAAACCAAAATAATAATATTAAAATAAGTATAAAATGGATGTGAAAGCCTATATAGAATAGTAAGTATAGCATATTAGCTTTGGTAAAAAAAAAGTATAGTATGTAGCTCCGCCAATGTATTTGCCCCACCTCCAAAGTATGAGCAACTACACAAGTTTTTCTCTAAGAAAACATTACCGAAGAGTTGAAAAAAGTAAAAATAAAATATTTTTAGAGTGCGTTTAGATGAGGTAATTAAGAAATTTTGAAGAATTTAAAATTATAGGCAATTCAAATGATTTTATTAATTTCTTTCATTTTTAAATATTTTTGTTTGGATGGGGTAATGAACAATTTCGTTGTCATCGTTTTTGGGCAACTTTTATAAATTTTAATTTTTTAGACCAAATAAGAAAATTGAAAATAGGGACCAATTTGCAAATTTTGAGGGGTCAATTTATAACTTTTAGAAAAATAAAGGGTAAATTTGTAAATTAAAAAAATAGGGGTCAATTTGTAGTTTTTTAAAATTTATCGAGGTCATTTAGGAGATTTGGAAACATGTGAGGACCAAAATGCAAAATTTGAAAAAATTATAAGAATGAAGAAATTTGAAATTCTTAACTTTTAAGTGTTATTTTAAATTCTTTAAATTTAACTTGAACAAAATACTTCATAAATTTTCATCTTTTTGAAAATTCTTAAAATTACCATCAAACAATAGAATTCACCTAAAAGTATTTGAATTCGCTCAAAACATTACATTACCTTAAAACATTCATCCATCCAAACACACTCTTACAATTTAAAATAATAGTCTTATATTGAACTCTCTCGTGATTGACTTTCATGTGATACATCACATTTTTTTAAAAGAATTCGATAAGTTACATTTCATATGATATATTACATATTTTGATTATAAGCTCAATTTAAATTTTAGTCCCTATTTTTTCATCGTTAGTTGATCGAGTCCCTCTATTTCAAAATCTACTAGTTTTGTTCTCTCCATCTTACTTTTGAACTAAAAGATTGATAATGTGATATGTTTTAAATGTCTTAGTATATGAACAGATAATGAAACAAGACAAACATAGATGAAATTGTAAGAAAATTCCTTAAAAAGATTATTTAAACACATCATATTACCATATTTTACACCAAACATTTGGTGGAGGAACCAAAACTGTAAAATTTAAAAATAGGGGAATCAATCCCACAATGATAAAAATAATGCTTAAACTCACTTTTGGCCCCCTAACTTTGTCATAGTTGCGATTTTGGTCCCCTTTTAAAAAATAACTTTTCAGCCCCTTAAGTTTTCCCTTTTTGCAACCTTCGAGCCCCCCTTAATTTTGACCTGGTCCAAGTCTACGTGGCTCCTCACTTAAGTGAGTTGGATACCACGTAGATACTTTTTTAATTAAAAATAAATTAAAAAGCCACATATACATCATAGTAATTAAATAAATGAAAAAGAAAAAGAAAAAAATGAAAAATCATCTTCAACCACAACCCATCTTCAAATCCTTCTCTTCATCATTTTCATTAGTAAACACCACATCAGGTGGTTTCTCCCATTTTTCATCCCTCCTAGTCGACGGTTCTGTAGCACCATTGATGTAGGGTGGTTTTTTTTTTCAAGAAAAAATTGAGTTTATGTTGAAAATTTTCGAGAAAATTCTGCTCTTGTGGTTCCACATCACCACGTTTTTTGTGGTTTCTCACTTCCTCCATCAGCCATGACTTGCGCCTTATCCCTTCCTTCTTCATAATTATTATTATTTCCTTTATTATTTGACTTATTTCCTCCTTTAATCGCAGACTTGAATGCACCCATGTTTTTAGAGTTTGTAACTGCCCCATCTATTTTTTTCTTCACTGTAATTGGTGGAGTTTTCTTTTTTAAAGATTTACCACAAGCCACTCAACGTGAGTATTTATTTGCACCTTTGAGTTTTTTGGGTTTGATTAGTTGATGAATTGGGTTTAGAATTGAAGGGTTTGAGTTTTTTGGGGTGATGAGTTATGAAGAGGATGTTCATGTCCTTGTTGTAGATTTTATGGATTTGTGTCGATGGATATAAAGGCGATGGGGTTTTCTAGTTTCTGGGTTTGTGTTGATGATATGAAAGGTGATATTGATGGAGTTTGACTTTTTTGGGTTTGTTCTTTTGAAGAAGATGGTTGTCTAGGTTTCTGTTGTTATGTTCTTCTTAATTTTTTTTTTCATTTTTTTTATTTTATCACTAATATGTGGCTTTTTCGTTTATTTTTAATTAAAAAATTACGAATGTGGCTTCCAACTCACTTAAGTGAGGAGCTACGTAGGCTTTGACCAGGTCAAAATTACAGGGGGCTAAAAGGTTGCAAAGGGGGGGGGGGGGAACTTAAGGGGCTGGAAAGTTTTCTTTTTAATAGGGGCCAAAATCGCAATTATGGTAAAGTTAGGGGGCCAAAAATGCGTTTAAGCCTAAAAATAACAGAACCAAAATTGTAATGTTAACTAAACCTAAAATAGACTTGTATAATTTAAAATAATAACTAGACTCTAACCCGTGCGATGCACGGGTTTTGTATAGCTTCATATATAACTATCAAATGACTATATTATTACTTTTATAGTTATATTCAGTATTATGTTATCAAACTATCTCAAAAAGTAACAAAAATAAAAGATGGACTGCAATAAAAATGACAAATCAAAAGAAAAAATATATACAAAAGCTAGCACCAAGAAATTGATCCTAACCGCAAAAGTTGTTAATCGAAAGAAAAAAATAAGGAAAAGGAATTGTTATTTAGTAACCGAAAGAAAAAAAAATAAAAAGGAACGTTACGTGGTAATTGAAATAAAGATGGTGTGAATCGGTGAGAGAAAGCGAGTTATCGGCAATGACATTTACGGCAGTCAGTTGTTGGTGAGGTGGCAGTTGCGGCGGCGGCGTGATGTGTGTGGATCAGTGAGAGAAAGTGGTTTTCCGGCGGTGGCAGTTACGGCGGCATGTGTTGTTGAAGTGGCAGTTGCAACGGTGGCGGGATGTTGTTATTGGGGTCACCGGCGGCGGTGAAAATGAAGTTGAATCGCATGATGTGTGTGAATGACGTTCAATTCGTGTTCAAATGATGTTGGAATTCAGGGTTGTGAGAATGACTTAAAGTGAACTCGCATTTGTGCTAGATAAATAAAATGAAAGCAACTGTAAGTCACAAAAAACTTTAGTGATCTAGTGGTAATGGTTGTGATCTACCAGAACTTGGTTTGGGGTTCAACTCTCAGCAGGAATTGTTAGGATTTATATATAAGATATTCAACAAAGATAGGGGAATCATATTCAACAATGTCCTTACTAGTTTTTATGTTATCCATTACAGACTTTAAATTCAACCTAATGTTCACATCACTTACATATAAATGTTATGCAGTCTGATTACATGAATCTCTAACCCTAATGCAACCCTAACACCCAAAATGACACATTTCTCCCTAAGCTATCAAAAGTAGAGAATATTATATGAAGCTTTTTGTTTTGCAGAACGGTAACCGATTCAAATAGGATAGGAATGAATAGGTGATAACAATAAGTGTAATTTTAATGTGTAATTTTAATTTGCAATGGTAACCGATTCAATGGTATACAGCATAGGATTTGCAATGAATAGCAATAAGTGTAATTTTAATGTGTAATTTTAATTTGCAATGGTAACCGATTCAATGGTATTCAGCATAGGATTTGCAATGAATAGCAATAAGTGTAATTTTAATGTGTAATTTTAATTTGCAATGGTAACCGATTCAATGGTATACAGCATAGGATTTGCAATGAATAGCAATAAGTGTAATTTTAATGTGTAATTTTAATTTGCAATGGTAACCGATTCAATGGTATACGGCATAGGATTTGCAATGAATAGCAATAAGTGTAATTTTAATTTGCAATGGTAACCGATTCAATGGTATACGGCATATGATTTTAAAGTGGCTTTTAATGTATTAAAATTTATAGGATTTGAATTAATAGGTGATAATTGTTATTCAATACGATAACTATTATTTCTCAATCATAAAATTATTTCTCCAGACTAAAAGGATACTTGGCACACGTAGACATACCATAAGCTGCGAAATTGTGTTTCTCCAGACTAAAATTATGGCATCCAAAGGTCGTTATTCAGTAGACATACTTGGCTATTTCACGTTTATTTGATTAGATTAGATATCTCTGTTTATGTGTTATGCAATTCTTTACTAAGCCAAATTCGACATTTTTGTAGGAAAATCAATGAAGATGACCCAGATCTCAGAGATTGTTGGTGGAAGGATTGATTTCAATTTGAAGGTTCGTGTAATGAACATGTGGACAACACCAGACCGTGCCCAACCTACTGAGCAGGGAAGCATCCATATGATCTTAATTGATGAAAAGGTCAGATTATCTTTGTCTTGATACTTCTTTGTCGTTGTTTATCTCTGAGTTGGTTTACTTCTCAAATTTCACTTTTTAAAATTGTTTCTTACTTTTTAATGAATTTAGACGCAAAAAAAATTACAATATCACCGTGTTAAATTGAAATTAATAACGATTTAAATATGATAAAGTACTTATATGTAGTAAGTAGATCCTTACTGTAGTAAAAAAAATAGATCCTTACTCTCCTAAAAGTTTCATTTGATTGTAATTAAAGGAAATAATTGTCAAAAAAATTACTTGATTTATATTTTGATAAGATCAAAAATGACCTCGATTATTTATTATTGTGTTAAATTGAAATTAATAATGATTTAAATATGATATTTATTATTGTGTTATATTTTGATAAGATCAAAAAATATGATTTATTATTGCATATCATCGTTATTATGATTATTTATACAATTACCTTTTGTATTCAACTTTATGTCCTTGATTTCTCTGTATTCTAAAACGCCTTATATAAATGACTAATGTTATAACAGACCCGTGCGATAGCACGGGTCAAAAGTCTAGTTGATTAAAATAAGTTCAAAAGACCGGTGGATAATATATTGAAGACAAAGGTTTCCCCTTCTTAAATGTATAGTTTGGGTATATCATTTATTCAAACACTTGAATATAACATATTCTTGATATACTCTATGTTAATTTTGATAATATAGATTAAAGGAAGTAATTTTATAATTTTAATCTAATTAGCTCATAGTGGACAACATGAGGGTTCGGGCCTAAACCACCACTCCAGTCTAAACTGTGGTTGTCACATAGTAGCCCGGCTCCGCCCATTATTCCCTACGGTTTAGAGGGGTTTTGGGCCGAGCGGGTGACAAGTTTTCGGGTCGGTTTATACGGGTATGAGGGAAAAAAATCAGAAAGTAATGTGACTGAACTAGAAACTAAAAACCCAAAATAAATTCTAAAACCAAAAACCCAAAATTTCAACGTGAACTAGAAATTTTCAAATTCTAATTAAGCAAACAAGGAAAAACAAAAACCCAAAAAGTAATGTGACTGATTCTAAAAAAAGTTAATATTTTGATGAATGAAATTTAATTACTTAATACCTTGTTTAAGCATTAAACTGGTGACACCAAAAGAGATGAAGCAAAGTTTATGCTTTTATGAACAACATATTAGTATGAAATCTAAACACAACAACCCCATTGTACATTACCAATCAAGAAAAATAAACCAAGATCCTCCTCAATTGCGACAAATCCTAGCTGTTGGCATAGTGACACAAACAAGAGCTTACTTTTTCTTGGCTTCTGGGGCACAACAGTAAAAGAGAAAACAGCAGCTGCTGCAGTAGCAAAAATCAAGTCTCTCCTTCCGTTGCTTCCCTCATTGTCATTTGTTCCTCCTTGAGTCTCCAACACAAGAAAGCTTCAGATTTTTGTTTTTATTGAAAGAATGCTTAATATTGGTTCTTCTATTGCATAACTAAGATATATAACCTATGATGAAAAACATGTACAATAGTTTAATTAATATCAGAGAAAAGAAAGAAGCATGGTGGCAATGGCATAGACAAAAGCAAGCCATGTGAGGTAAATGGATGTAGGAATATCTTTAATTGAAATAGAGTGACAAAAGTTGCACTAGACCACTTTAGAAACAGTATTGACATAGTTATCAAATAAAACTGTTATCTTATCATAGATATTGTTGTCCGGTAGTATGTTTCTAAGAAATATAAATAGTGTTATAACCAGCAAGATTTATTTTGAAACTTACTGGTATTGACGGAGTATATTGTTCAAAGATTTTCTGATAGAACACAAAGATAAGGCACATTCTAGAAGCTTGTAGAAACTGTAGGAATGCAAATAGTTGCAATATTTATTGGAACCTAGGAAGAGTTTCAGTTATTTAAGAGAGGGAAGCCTAGAGGGTGATTCATTCAGAAAGTTTGTTAAGAGTTGTTAAGGAGAGAAGTTCTCTCTGGTCTAGGAGCTTAGCTTTGGCAGGAGTTCTCTGAACTCTGGTTTATCATTTCCTTATATGTTTTATCACCATTGTAGAGCTCGTAAGCTCGCCACGAAGGACAAACGGAACGAAAACGAATGAGATAAAATTCATTGTTGAGTTTTTCAGATATTAGTTGCAGAAGCTCTTTTGGAAGCTGACACCAATCTGCTGCCAGGGATTATCCACTGAAAGGAGTGAAAGAGAAATTAGGGTTGGAGAGATAGCGGAGTACTAAATTTGAATTGGAACAGACTGATAGTGTTTGTAGGAAGAAGAACCCGGAGAAGGGGTGTTTGCGTCGGAGGCGTTAGCAAAATCAGCCCATGAAAATGGATTATGTGTGATTTTTGACCGTTTAGATTATACTTACATGTGTATATTGGAATTCGAGAGCCGCACTGCATTAATGCAAATCGGAAAAGTCTCAAAAAAGCATTCAGGGGTTATAAATCTATGAAGCTTGGATGCTACACCGACCTACTATCATACGTGTCGGATACCGATATTTTATGGATACTCGTGGATACGTACTCACGAAGTATCAGAATTAATTATTTTAATTTTTAAAAAATATTTTATCGGATATATATATGATACTCCAGAGATACACAAAGATATTTATAAGATACTTCAAAGATACATATGCTAGAAAAGATGAAGGGTAAAAAAGTGAGACAATGTTGTAAAAATTCAGTAGAGATGTGTATGGTTCAATTTTAGATATACATCATTAGAATTGTTTCTCGATGATCTATTTAAATTTATACTCCTTGTGGATGAAGGTAACGAGAGGTCATTTAATTAACATTAGATAAAATTTGTGTTGAGTTCTCTTAATGATGTTTGTCACGATATCCCAACATATGAAAATATAATATATGATTTATAAGAAAACTTTACATTTTTTTATTTTGATCACATGTATTATTTTTAAAAAAATTGTGATTTTTATAATAATATAATGCTTATTTTCTTCAAGTATTTTACACACATATGAGTTTTAGTATAAAAATTTTATCTATGTATCTTAGCCGTATCGTATTTTAAATTAAAAAAATTCGTATATCTCCACACACGTATCGTATCGTACCCGCACCTGTGTATGTACCCGAGCTTCATAGTTAGACCATATACAATGGTTAAACACTCTCAACACCCTTCAACACACACTTTTTCAATTCCCAACACTCCACATCATTTTCTCTCTCTTCCACATAATAATTCAACACACCATTCAACACATACCCTCTCCAATGGTTTTTTCATTCAACACTCTACCCCACCACTCACTCTACCCCACCATTTTTTATTTCATATTCTTATTTAATTTTATATTTTGTTTTTATAATTACATAAAATTACAAACTAATTTAATTATAATTAAATTAAAATAATAAAAACTTAACAATTTATTTTTTAGTGTTTTTGTTAAAACAAAATTTATTTAAATAATTAATTTTTATTTTCTTAAATTAAAATGCAATACAATACATTAAACACGCGGCACACAAATAACTTAAAATGCAAGACAACAAATTAAGCACACGACACAAGTAACTTAATTAGTACGATACAAATCATCTTTAATCATGAAACATTCCAAACTTTTCCCATATGTGCTTCACTAGATCTGCTTGCAATTCGCGATGAACATTTGGATCACGCAATTCGGATCTAGCACGCACATGATTTGCAAAAGCGGGTAACACCTCGGTCTAGTATGGTTGCGGTGTACTAGATCCACTTGCCTCAGATTGCTCAAAATCGGTCCAACGTTGAGCATATGTATCTCGTTCATCCTCAACAATCATATTATGTAATATGATGCATGACCTCATGATGATACCCAAATCGTCTATGTCCCACAAGCGAGCTGGTTCACGGATGATTTTAAATCGAGCTTGAAGCACTCCAAATGCACGTTCGATGTCCTTCCAACATCCCTCCTGAACTTTTGCAAATAACTTATCGGGTTCACTTTGAGGAAGTCTGATCGATTTGACGAAAGTTGGATAAGAAGGGTAGATACCATCAGCTAGATAGTATGCCATGTTATAGGGACGTTGATTCACAAAAAAATTCACACTTGGAGCCTTTCCTTGTTCCACATCATCAAACACTGGTGACCGGTCTAGAACGTTTATATCGTTCAACGTTCCCGGACATCCAAAAAAGGCATGCCAAATCCATAGATCATGAGATGCAACTGCTTCAAGAATAACTGTGGTGGTTCCCTTATCCCCCCTAGCAAATTGACCTTCCCATGCTTTAGGACAATTTTTCCACTCCCAGTGCATGCAATCAATACTCCCGATCATCCCTGGGAACCCCCGCATTTCACTTACATGTAGTATTCTTTGCAGATCATCTTAGGTTGGTGCTCTCAGGTACTCTTGCTCATACAATCATATGATTCCTTTACAGAATCTACGTAAGCACTCCAATGTTGTAGTACCTCCTATTTTGATGTATTCATCGACCGCATCTGCTGCCACACCATATGCTAGCATTCGCATTGCTGTGGTACACTTTGCTAACGGTGATATACCTTCTTTATTGGTTGCATCAACTCGTTGGGTGAAGTAGTTATCACTACTTGAAAGGTCCCCAACGATTCGAAGGAAAACATGTTTTTGCATCCGGTACCGACGACGAAACATTGCATCGTCATATGTAGGCTCATCGGCAAAGTAGTCGTCAATTAGTCTTTGGTTTGCCGCTGCATGATCTCTATTGAGATATTTTCTACTACGAGGTGCACTATCTTCCAATATTTTGTTTCGACGCTCTCTGAATCGGCTGGCCATATAAGTTTCTTCCATTTCACATTTTTGTTTGTAGGCTGCGATATCAAAAGGATATTCTGATGGATCCATTAATAGTTTTTTGTGATATTTTGAAGTAGATTGAATGAGATTTGGGATATTGGTGATTCAATGTATGTATCTATGAGTCCCTATATACAAGTACATTAAGTGGTGGACATTGACGGATTCGAAATAAGTTATTGTATTGAGTTAATACTCAGATAAGGATTGGGTGAAAAGCAAACAGTGGGGACTTGATTGAAAGTAAATTATTAAAGCCAAAAGTCACGGACAGATAAGGATTCGGATTCGGATTCCAAACAGATAAGGATTCGGATTCCAAACATTAAAGCCAAAAGTCACGGACAATTATTAAAGCAAACAGTGGGGACTTGATTGAAATTTGATTGAAGCAAACACTGACATTTATTAAAGCAAACACTACAGCCAAAAGTAACGGACAATTATTAAAGCAAACACAACATACATCACTGACAATTATTAAAGCAAACACTACAACCAAAAGTCACGGACAATTATTAAAGCAAACAGTGGGGACTTGATTGAAATTTGATTGAAATTACTTGATTGAAAATAATCAACGGACAATTTCATTACAGCCACAATTTGATTGAAATTACACAATAACTCATACATTACAGCCAAAAGCCACATACAATTTGATTGAAATTAATTATCAAACAGCTCTTGGCTCAACATATCCAACAACTTTTGCTTCCGATCATCGAGATTCTCCTCGGAACTTAGTTTTAGATACATTTTCATTTTTTTAGCATTAGTCTTTTCTTTCATCAATTGGTTAGCCTCCTGTTGCACCGACGCTATCTTGTCCAATCGTTCAAGCTCTTTCTCCTTGAATTGTTTGAATTCAGCCCACTCTTTATCCACCACCTCCAAGGCAGCTTCCTTACTTTTCTTTTTACCTTTTTTCTTAGCTGCCTCCCTACCCATTGGACGAGCAGTAGATCCTACAGAGTTTGAGCCACATGCATCACTGTCGTGAGATCTCTTGGATCCACTACTGCCTGAGCCAATATTTCCTACTTGACTACCATAACGTGGTTGATCACGGAGAGCGTGCCATTCTGCCATTAAAGTAAAGTGAATATTCTTCCCACTCGCGTATAATTCCTGCGCTTTTGCCAAAATATCATTCTCCGACCAACCGCTTCGTTGCATACGCTTAGCGCTTTCATAAGCGCCAATCCATTTATTCAGTATTTTGTTCATATAATTAAAACGGTTTCGGCATGCAACACCATCCCGCGGATGATCGAATGAGCAATGCTCATTACAATACTCAGCAATTTTACCCCAATATGTTTCACCTTTCTGATTTCTCCCAACAACACTGCTTGTTCCATATTTAATCCACCCACTAATTAGCACCAAATTTTGTTCAGTGCTCCATGCTGGTTGTTGGGCTTTCTTGCTCTTAGGAGTTGAATCCTCTGGATTTGGAGTGACTTCGTTACCACTTATCATGCCACCAAGAGTTATTTGTGTTGAAAATTCAGGAAATTCAGGTGCACCAACACTCGGAAAGTTTTCATTTCCCATTGGCATATAACCACTAAACGGGGGTGTTTGAGATGGATATCCCATCATAGATCCATAATATGGATTAAAGTTTGGAACAGAGGATGGGTGGTTGAAATTTGGTGCAAATCCAAAATTATGCATGTTTTGAGGACGTTGGTTTGGAAATTGATTTGGATTTTGATAATTGTTGGGATTTTGGTAGCTAAATGGGTAACTAGAAGAATTCTGGGTGTTGAAATTGTTATTATTTGGATCCATTTCACTAACAACAAGTTTAAAACTTCAAAAGGATAGGTAATAGAAGGATAGTAATAAGATTAGGATACTGAAAAACTTGGTTTTTTTTTTTGTGTCCAAATCAAATGAACCAAGTCTCTATTTATAGAGGAAAAAAAATCATGAATTTTGGTAATTTTTTTTTTTTTAAATTAATTTACATTGAAATAATTGAGTTTAAATTATTAAGATAATAAAAATCCAGCGAACCAATCCAATGCTGCCACGCGTCCTGCTTTATCCACAAACCTCTTCTCTCTCTCTGCGTTCTGACGTTCACACGCCCGTGTCTGCGCGTGTTGTGCACGCGCCAGTTTGGTCCACTCTTGGCTTGCCACGTGGCGGTTCGGACAGAGTTTAAACATAGTTGAAACCTTTCATCTCCTCTCTCATCCAACTCATCATTCAACAACACTCTCAACACCATTGCAAGGCTTCAACATGTTGAATCTCTCATTCAACACACCCATTGCACTTGGTCTTATAAATGCTTCCAAATGACAAGAACTAGTGTGTTTTTCCTTCGGTTCATTCCAATGCCTTTCTGACTCTTTGATTCAATGAGTGGACACTTTAATATCGGTTTTAAAATAAGTGTTTAACAATTTTGTTACTCTCTTCGTCTTAAAATAATAGTCATTTAAGACTTGTGCAGTTTTTAAGAAAATGATTAATTGTGTTGATTTTAATGATAAAATTAGTATCATTCACTAAAATATTTTTATTAATTGTAGTTAGCGGAGTAATTAGGATAGATGAAATTCAATAAAATAATAAATGTTACATTGATATTCTAAATTGACAATTATTTTGAGAATAAAAATGCTAAAGAGACAATTATTCAAGTGAATGATCAAATCTAATTAAAGACCACTAATAATTCATCATATGTTGTAGTTACAATAATGTGGAAGATCAAGGATGGAATCCACTAACTTTATTATTCATCGAGAAAATGTCTCATTAAAACCTCACTGAGAAAAAAAATTCTAGTGGAGGAAAAAGAGTAAAATATCAGATATATGTCTCGTTAAAATCTTTACCGGGAAAACCTATTAGGAAAAACCACGGTGAAGAGAAAAGGAGTGCAAAATATATTTATTTCTCCCTCTCAATCAAACAATCATCTCTAAGACGATAAATATCAATCTTTTGTACCGATTGCTCAAACACTTTACTTGAGAGTTACTTTGTAAAAGACATTCAAAATTATCACACGAACAAATTTGTTGAATGTTTAGATCACCACTATTTTGAAGATCATATGTGAAAAAGAACTTTGAAAAAAATGTTTTGTTCTATCGCCGTTAATGTATCATCCTTTCAACTTAGCAATGCATGATATTCTATTCATAAAGGATTGTTGTCTTTATTCTTCTGGAAGATAACCCATAAGTTTTTTCTATGTGTTCAATGATAGACTTCAATCAAGCACATTAATGTTGAGGATCTCACAAATTACCTGCATATCTAAAATAACAAATAATATATGATAACATAAATAATTATCAAAGTACATTATTGTCCCTCGATTGAACTAAAATATGGTACTTCGGGATCAACAATTGAACCCCTTGTTCATATATTCAGCTGCATATTCTCTCCCTCTTTATATTGGGAAAACAAATTTATCAACTGATGAACAGTCTTCTAAACTATAAACTAGTCTCCAATTATTTATTCAAAATATTTTTATAACAGATGGATATTCAAATCAATTATAGTTTTTCAATATTCTTTTATGACACATCTAAGTGCGTTATACTGGAGAAGTTAAAACATAGACAACACATCTAAAAAATGTCTATATGGAAAATATTAGGTTTATAAATCAAAATTAAATTGTGAACTATGGGGTGACTTACATATAATAACTTGTTGAATATACATCTACACAAACTCTGAAAACCATACGTGAACTCAATTCAAAATACATTTACGTAAACTCAATTCAAATACATTTATACAAATTCAATTACATATTATACTGTGGATCTTAAACGAACTCAGTTTATGTACATTTACATAAACTTAGTTCACTTATCACTAGTAAATTAAGAGTTTTTATATCTACATACAATACGTAACTCATTTTACATAAACTCGTAATGTATTAGTGATATGTGAACTCAATTTAAGCACTGCTAAATTTATGTACATTTACACAAACTCGATTCAAGCACTTTTAGGTAAACTCAATTCAAGTACATTTAGATATGGCAAAGTTTATACTTTTATAATTATAAACAACTAGTATAAAGTAGTACATTAACGATTAAATGAAATATAAACACCACAGCCCCATTGTACATTACAAATCAAGACCCTCAATAGCGACAAATCCTAGCTGTTGGGTTAGTGACACAAACAGGGCCATACTTTTTCTTGGCTTCTGGGGTGCCTCTTCTTGGTTCATCATCTGCCATTGCAACACCAGCAACAGAGCAAACAGCAGCTGCTGCTGCAGCAGCAAACATCAAATCTCTCCTGCCATTGCTACCCTCCTTGTCATTGTCACAACTGATCGTCTTTTCCCCTTCAACTGCTCTTACAGCACTGACAACAAATCTTCGCTGTGTTGCTACCGATGACAGGTTGGTGACGGCCGGGAAACCAATCATTGATGATGTCATGGTGATTGATGCCATTTCTATAATATGATCGTAATTATGAACTAGTCTCTATGTGATGCTACCTTCTATAGTGAGCAAGTGGAAGAATGAATATATGGAATGTAAATCATACAAAAAAGTGGACCTTTTGTGGTTGGACCAGACATTATCTTATCTCATTCAGGAAATGACCAATAAGTTATTGCCACGTTGAATAGTTGATAATGGCAGAACTTGGAGGTCTTGGGGGGCTTGTGTAGATGCTTCTTAAAAATGTGAATTTAAAGGATTAATTTAACCATTAATTATATGAATCGACACGGTACATATTTTTATTTATAAAGACATTCAATTATACTTGTCGGATCATTAAAAATATTTGACTTTTATCATATATATCTTAAATCTTAAAAGTCATACAAAAGATAGTTTGAAATTTGTTGACCATGTAAAATGTTTACCGTAAAAATGCATAAAAAATAATCTATTTGGTAACCCAAGGTGTCTCATCCGAAGATTCTGTCACCTGCTGATGAATCTCCTCTCAGGCCGGCGAACCGGGAGCAACTTATAGCGGAGGAGCATGTTTGAGAGATGCCAGACACATTGGAGCTTATCAGGAATTGCGTTCAGATTACAGTTCAGGCATTGGCTAGAAGGGACGAGTTGGACGGGGAGGATCTGCTGGAGGCCTTGAGCCAGATTAGCAGTACTGGTCGGCCAGCCATGACATATTCTATCGCGAGACAGCGGAGGCAGATGCCGGGGCGGAGGCAGCCTAGGCAGCATTGACTATTATTCAGATTTATGTACATTTTGTCTTCGATGTAACCTTATGACAGAATTTTATGACATTTTGGTATTTATCTAATTTAGCGTGCTAACTTTTTCTAATTTATCGTGTTAAATTTCTTTTTTGGTTTTATAATTTAATTGAATGAACCAATGTTTGGAGGAGAAAATGATTGAATGAATGTATGGTTTAAAAAATATCCATTTTTCAAAGGCTGAAAATGTTGCAGCCACTGCGTCTTCAGGGCGCAGATGCAGTTAACTACCGCTGAGACCAGCTGCAGTTAACTACCGTTGAGGCCAGCGGTAGTTAACTACCGCCGGTTGTTTGCAACGGTAGTTAATTACCGTTGAGGGCATTTGCGTCATTTCAATGTGTTTTTAAGAACATTTGTATGTTAGAAAAGCAATTTTCATATTTTTTTTTTAATGAATGAAATTTTATAAATTATTCCTTGGTTGAGCATTGAACCGGTGACACCAAAGAGATAAGGCAAAGGTTAAGCTTTTATTTAAGCTTTTATGAACAACTAGTATATAGTAGTACAGCAAAGATTATGTGAAATCTAAACACAACAATCCCATTGTACATTACCAATCAAGAAAAATAAACCAAGATCCTCCTCAATTGCGACAAATCCTAGCTGTTGGCATAGTGACACAAACAGGGGCATACTTTTTCTTAGCTTCTGGTGTACCTCTTTTAGGTTCATCATCTGCCATTGCAACACCAGCAACAGAGCAAACAGCAGCAGCAGCTGCAGCAAACATCAAGTCTCTCCTTCCATTGCTGCCCTCTTTGTTGTTGTCATATTTGATCATCTTTTCCCCTTCAACTGCTCTTACAGCACTGACAACAAATCTTCGCTGCGATGCTACAGATGATCGGTTGGCTACAGCCGGGAAGCCAAAGATTGTTGATGTCATGGTTACTGATGCCATTTCTACAATGTGATCTTGACTCTGAACTAGTCTCGATATGCTGCTACCTTCTATGGTAAGCATGTGGAAGAATGAATATATGGAATGTAAATCATACAAAAAATGGACCTTTTGTGGTAGGACCAGACATTATCTTATCTCATTCATGAAATGACCAATAAGTTATTAACACGTTGAATAGTTGATAATGGTGGAACTTGATTCTTGGGGGGCTTGTGTAGATGCTTCTTAAAAATGCAAATTTAAAGGATTAATTTAACCATTAATCATATGTATCGACAATGTAAATATTTTTTTATAAAGACAATGAATTATAGTTGTTGGATCATTGAAAATATTTGACTTTTATCATATCTATCTTAAATCTTAAAATTCATACAAAAGATGGTTTGAGATATGTTGACCATGTAAAATGTTTTACGGTGAAAATGCATAAAAAAATACTAATCTTTTAGGAAAATGAAGATTGTACTTGCTTTAACATTTTTGTTTCCTTTTAGTGGGGGTGGGGTCAGACTTATCTGATATGGAGTAACATAAGCCACCCAACATTTTTCTCAACAGATAACACAACAACCCAAATTTGGCAAAAACCAACAGTAAAAGCAAAAGCTAAAAAGAATAGTAATCCCCTAGTGTTTTTCCTTAAACTTTCTACATAGATTTAGACCACATTTTAAGGCATTCACATATAACAGATAGCAAAAGGATTTATACACCATCCTCGTCTCTTGTTCTGTATGGTGGAGGTAATAAACTGCCAATGTTAGCAAAAAGATTTCCACGGCCGGGTGGTGATTTCGCAAATGACGAATCCAAGACTGAGTCTGGAATTGCTACAAGAGTTTCTTCAAGAAATGATTTTACTGTCTGCATGGTTCAAGAATATGTCAAGTTTTTGAAGCACCTAATGAAGTAACTCAAGTATAAAACGATAGTTACAGTAAACAAAGGACATATATGTTCATATACCAAAAGATAGCTCAAACCAGTAAAATGGTATCTGCATGCCATAAAATTGACCTACTAACAGGCCAACTTTTTAATAAGCACCTAGTATATAACACAGAAGAAAAAGAAAAAACAATAATACTATAGTATGCACAAATCCTTGATTCCCATAGTACAGACAAAAAAAATACCTAATTATATTATACGGTGGTGCCAGAAAACTAAAAAAATGTGTAGGAACTAAACGTGGCCATTTTGGAAATGTCAGAGATCAAAACAACTTGGCGCAGGTAATTAAAGCGGCAGACCTTATATTTGCAGGCACCAAAAACATTTAAAACTACTCAAAGGAAATTTTTAGATACTCAATTTGCTAGGTAATGTCCTATGTAACCTCAAGGTACAAAGTTCAAATCCCCTCGGAGACGGTTATAAATGGTCATTAGTGCCACTTTAATTCATAAAAATTCCTCCCTTCCCCATTTTTTTTTCAAAAAGGGTAATGCCCTATGTACAAGCGTCAGACAACAATTATATAAAGAATTCACAATACATATGTTTTTAGTTACACACTAACATGGGACAAAAGAAGAAAAAGGAAATAAATGAAATATTCTATCCTAAAATAATGTCATTTACCACCTCATTTCAACCAAATTAGCTCAGAAATGACTCATCCTGGCAAGGTATTCAACTTAAGCGCTAGATACAGACACAACAATTTATTTCTTGCTCTTCCAAGTTACTAGATTACATCATACAACAGTGCAGTAACATGACATGAACTTTCACCTTGAGGACAAGGCGAAACGTACTGACAAAATACTTCCTTATTAGATGTCTTAATTGGTTCCGTGTGATATTAACAGCTGACTAGTTCTGTTAAGGGCATAACTAACACATACCAAGTGCCCTTACTATCCATGAATGAAAATCAGGGAAAAATAGAGAAACAACTGGGTAAGATAATATACCGTGCAAGTTTGGACAGCAGAATCTGCTTTGCGCTTCCAAAGTCCATTCCCAGGCTCAGAATGGAAAAAACCAAGTAAAGGCTGCAGCAAAGTAAACAATAGTTATGTGATAACAGAAAATTAATATCATTGGTGTATTTAATTAAATGGTTCATGCTGTCATGCAAATAAATGGAAGAGGGACAAAAGTAAAACAAAAAAAAAAAACTTTCCAGTGCATATTCATACTTTTAACAAAAAATAGGAAACTCTAATTGAGTTGAGGCTTTGAATCACGATAGGAAAACAATAGAAGGAAAAATAAAAGTGGGTCTAACACTCTAACTACTTAAAGTGACATTACATGTATGGTCGCTGCTGCCTCACCTACCAAGGAATGAGAAGCAACAGACCTTTTTATGTTGCTGGTTTTATATGGGCTACCTGCAGAGTATTCATCCTTTTGTTATCACCTTATGAGATTTTGGGTCTCTCACTGTAGCCATTTTGAACTCTGCATGGTCAACCTTAGTACATGACGTTGATATGCCTCCTGACCTATTATTCCTCTACCTTGGTCTGTCACAGTGGCGAACATGGTTGGTCTTGCATGCCTAGCAAACCTCATCCCATGTGCAACCATTTCCACAAAGTAAGACACTATCCATAAGTGTTATGCCCTGAGCGGTCACCCTCCTCGATTAGCCAGCATTGCACATACCACTCCGCGTGCTCCTTCTGAGCCCACTACACCACATATGATCCCTAGCTACCACTGACCATCTTTACTAACTTCTTCAAGTGGTATAAAAAGCATCAAGTCTTTGGTTCCACAGGTAATTCCTGCACTGGTCTTTCTCACACCAAGTCTCTTGGTCCTTACTTTAAGGCCACCTATCACATCACTGGTCATAAATCCCCTTTCCTTCATTGATGACTTCTCGAGGTTTTTTTTTTTTTTTTATCAAAGATCGGTCAGAGTTGTTTGAAAATTTTCAAAACTTATATTCAAAGATTTCTAATCGTATGCCATCTTCTCTGCTACATAACCAGATTCCACATTCCATGTTATTTTCTGTTGAATCTACATATAACTTATCTACGTGTTTTTGGTTGTACTTGCTTTGTTCATGTCTTTCTCCAGGAAAAGACGAGCTCGCCGCTCGTGCAATCAAATGTATATTCTTTGGATATTCTAGAATGCAAATTTCGACCAAATACATGTACCTTTTTGCTTATATTTAAGACCGAACGGAGTATAGAAATAGATGTTCTTGTTGGGCTTGTCATCTCCTATCAGATTTTCGTAGTACTCTATCTCCGCATATACAATACTTTGGAGGGGTTTTCATTGAATAGTAGAAATTCTAAGAGTACGAAGTTTGAAAATCAAATAACAAGTTCTATTTGTCTGTTCATACCTTCACAATGTCTCTCACAGTTGGCCGAAATCCATATTGTAGCAACACTGAGTCTCCGTATACTTGGTATTTCTCAAGGACCTGGATTAAACAAATAATAATGATAATGAAGTTAGAAAATTCTAAGTAATGGAAAAAGTGAACTACGTAATTCGTATAACTTAGTCCATTCAAATTGAAATAGTATGTAATGTAACTGAACCTGACGACGTGTAAGACCAATACTTGGTACACCATAAATTGCAGTATCAACGTTCCCCAAAATATGCCAAGGGCTGTTGAAATCATAACGATGGTTACTTCAGCTACCAAGTATCAGTTTATATAAACCGAATTAAGAATGTTCAATAACAATGAAAACATTATTAGAGAGGCCAAATCATTAATGGACTTCAACCTAATAATTTAAGGTTTCAGAAATTAGGACACTTGGTTTTTGACATGCTAACAGAGCCACAACAACTAATTAGTCAACAGTTGTATCCTTGTCAGTCCTCATTTTCAAATCGAGGCACAAAATATGCATGTACTTAGTCCAACCCTTTAGCCCAAAGAAAATTCAAATATGCAAGAAAAGAATTTTTAATCCACAAACCACAATAAAAGATATATAGCACATATGCCTATATTTATTAGTTGTAATTGCTTGACTATTCTAGCCTATTCCTTGATATGTTTTCAGACCTAAGCAGTTGCAGGAGATAAGTGGAAAAGTTAAATTATATCACCATGACCAAACAAAGTTCAGATCATGATCGCACACTGCATTCCTATTTTTTAACTGATGAGGAAGTGATATATATAGCATTAGTAGAGTTCAGTTTTCTCTTAAAAGTAAAGGTCAAGTAACAACATTTATTCATTTTATTTCTAAACTCAATGTAATTTTGAAGCCGTATGTTTGAAATTTGAAAAGCTTCTGTTATCAGAAGTTGAAAATTTCCGATCAAACTAAAATATAAAGGAAAAGTCCAGAAAATATATTATGTGAAAACTGATTTCCAGTTCGCGTCCAATTTAAAATTGGATTAAATATGTTTTAAGTCCCTCTAAATATACCAACTTTCAATTTTAGTCCCTCTAAAAATTTTCCTTTGATTTTTGGTCCCTCTAAATTTTCTGGTTTCAATTTTAGTCCCTACTATTTTACAAAAATTCACGTTTCGTGTTCGAAATGACTTTTTTCTATGACATATGATTGATAAGACCTTAAAATATCATTAGTTTAATAATTTAACTATTTTTTTTGAACAAGTTAATAATTTAACTATTTAATCTTTATTAATTTATCTATACCTTCAAATTAAAGATTAAATAATTAAATTATTAAACTAATGATATTTTATGGTCTTATCAATGATATGTAATCAAATAAAGTTGTTTGGAACACGAAACATGAACTTTTGTAAAAAAAGCAAGGACTAAAATTTAAAACAGATAATTTATAGGGACAAAAAATCAAAGCAAATTTTTAGAGGGACTAAAACTGAAAGTTGGTATATATATAGGGACTAAAAACATATTTAACCCTTTAAAATTTGTTCATAATATAGAAAATATTCCAGACGGTCAAAAAAAAAGGGAAAATTCTAGAAAATGTTTTAGGAGAAAAATTGAGTTCTAATTCTTGTCTAACTTCCAATTTAAAATAGATATTCTGATAGGAAGTCATTCCTATCCTGAATTGGGAAACAATTTTATAAATGAGAAACAAGAAAAGAGCATAAAGCTCACAGCTATAGAGGACTGGACCTCTCTTAGCCCAAGTAATAAGCTCAGAAGAAAATAGCATAATCTCTTGGCCTAAACCACAGCGTGCCTTCTCCATCAGACTCTCCTCTCTCTTCTAATCCCCGTACATCCCATCTTTCTTAAATAAATCACATTCTTCTCTCCAGTCTTAACTCTACGAGATTACACTTTTAGGTCCTTTGTTTTTTAAGCTTTAGCTAATTGTGATTCGTCAATCCCATCACATTCTACAATTTTTTCTGCAATCACATGATCATTTATGAGGAGTCGAAGGGAAAAATTGTTCCCCTATTATTGAAATGCAGATTCCTGATGTTTGAAAGCATTTGTTACTTACTTATGGTAGGCAGCACGTCCAAGCATAACACCATGAGCACCGATCTTTAGAGCTGCATTGATCTACAATCAAAATCCACGTGTAAGGATATCACCATGGAAGCATCGGATCAATGTGCACCTTATATAATAACAACAAATACAACAATACAATGACAAAGTCGCAAACAACAAGGAGAACTGATTTGATACTAGACAAACAGCACAAACAACAGAAATATCAGCAAAACTTTAGAAGCCGTTCACTGGAATTATGAGTGCAGAAAAGTGTAGCCCAATCTAATGAAGCCAAATAATACCTTCAGTGTTAGAGATATCATGACATAGTATCAAAAACTATACAATCAAATCTCTAGACATTGATTCTTTTCTTTTGCGTTCTCCAAATAAGAAGTTCAATTTTATCATATGGTGGGTGGACCTGTCTGTGTCCACGCTTCAAGTCTAAAGTGATTTTGCATAGGAGAGCATGTTAGAGATACAACATAAAACCAGTCATGTATCATGATATTAAAGAATATTCATTTTTGTATCGTGACTTATTTATTTATTTTTTGGTGAATCGTGACTTATTTGTTGAATTCAAAGGGACTCTGTATAATGGTTCCAAAATGGGTACTTAATAATAATGACTGACCACAAGTAAAACTCAAGGTATAGCAATGAATTTACACAAGACAACGGAATTTACTGAGAAAAGAATTTACACAAGACAACAGGATTTCCAAAAAAGCACGAACACAGCATTTCGTGTTCATGTTGTGTCTTCATGTCAAACACATCTCTTTTTCTCTGTGTGTGTGTGTGTGTGTTATAATTTTTAGAATTTGGTTTATCCCAGTCCTAATGTGATCATAAAATCACAGTAAAAACTTTCGGTAGCAAAAATTTTCTATAATGAATATCAAGTCCTTAATTACACAGAATGGCAAGGAGAAAGTGATCATTGGTTAGTTTTATTGAGTGGTCATGGGAGGGAGAGACCAAGCTCTCTAATTATTGAAAATGAGAGACCCAGATTCTTGCATCAGTAGACTCTCATACCTTACTTTATGTGTTATTTCCTAATTCGCTATATTGTAAAAGAACTCATTCTCTGTTCTGAGATAACAGTCCAGAGTTTGCTTATGAATAAATTGTTGTTTCTACTAATTTTATCACTATAATACAAGTTTCTATCAGACTGCAACTCACCTCATCAATACAAGTAATACCACCGTTGATTGTAAATGTTAAGTCCGGAAAGTCGCGCAAGAGGCCATAAAAGTATTCATATCTGCATTAAGGAATGAATTATTTTCTATCGTATATATAAATAAATAATGACTATAAAAATCAAAATTTATTGGGACATACTTCAGTGGAGGAATACTTCGATTTTCAGCAGGACTGAGGCCCTTCAGCAGTGCCTTTCTTGAGTGAATTATGAAATGCCTAGCAGGTGATAGAGAAGAGACCTTGTAAATGAAATCACCTGAGAGACAAACAACAAAAGTGCCAAATAAAGATCAATGTGTCATCCCAACAACCAAGGGCACATATATTTTGAAGAAATAATAATCTAACATAAAGTTAGGGCTTCTAAATTATATTAATAACAATAAGCTTTTAGGAAAATTGTTTCATTAAAAGTGCCCACCTTATTACACCCAAGCCCAAATTCTAAGTAGTAGTATATAACTAGAATTCTAAGGTTTGAGAGCCATTTGCTACAAACTACAGTTATATAATGCTTTCCAAAAGAAGATTTATAAGAACAAAAAATAGGGAATAAAAGGTCGTGGTCAGTGGCCTGTAGTCAATGATCAAGATATCCTCCGTCATAGTACAAGATGCTGCAGAATATTAGACCGGATACTCTTACAAACTATATGGCTAAAGAATAAGAAGCAAAGGTCTTAATGACGGTTGAGAATCTTGAGATGAAGCTCCAAGATTGTTTTCATCTCTATGGAGGACCGGATAACAATTAAGGATGAACCAAGGAGAGAGAAAGCACTATGGTATCAAGAGAAAGTAGCAAAAATATTTTCCGTGCCCCTTATCCCCCTTCTTTGACACTCTTTATAACTGTCTCACCCACCTCATTTGCCCATTTAAAATCACTACTCCCCAAATGCTGCCTGTCCCTACATTATGTTGTAATGTAGCCCATTTTTAGCAAATATTTACAAATATTCCCCATCCTGTCCTCCTAGCATTCGCGGGTCTAACAACTTTTAAGCCTTAGTTGGGGTTTGTGGTAAGCCTGGACCTTGGAATGGAATAACCTTCCATCCCTTAAGAGCGAAATTCAAAAAAATCCTAACTTTACATCCTTCTGACATCAATAGACAAATAATGTTGTAAAGAGAAAGCCTTACATAGTTCATTGTATGAATCATGATTATCCACGCCAATTCGACATTTGACACTGACAGGTACATTTGTATTGGCAGCAATCACTGAAACAGCCTCCGCAACAAACTTTCCTTGTATACATTAGAGTTCTCCATTAATGCACAATGATGAAGAATACATAAATATGCAATCTCTCTGCATGTAATATTTAACTATGGATTGCTTTCTAACCTTTGGCTCAAGCATAAGACGTGCACCAAAGCATCCACGTCCAGCAACTCTAGGACTAGGGCAACCACAACTGTAATATATTGAAAAATAAAGAAATGGATCTATCAGATATTTCAAAATAACAATGACATTTCAATACTTAAGATGGCAAGAAACAAACTAACTTGAAGTTGATCTCATCATATCCATAAGCATCAGCAAGCTCAGTTGCTTTCGCCAAATTCTCTAAATTACTGCCTCCGATTTGAAGCACAATAGGATGTTGGTCTGGAGAATATGCCAAGAATCTGTCCTGGCATAAGAAACAAAAATAATCAATGGTTTTTCTCACGAACAATCCATCCCAAAATTATTGTTTTGTATACCATTTTCACTCTTATTCTTCTTTTCACATGTTATGCTACTATTAATCAGCTGATGCTTGGAAACAATAAACCTCCACCTAGAAGCTTGAGATTATAGGAGATTCAAATTTTTCTTTTTTAGCCGAGACTTTTAACTCGGATTTCAGACATTAACAAATTGCAACTACAAATATCATTATTCACACAATTCTTTCCTAGTTTTTTAAACTATTTCTTTCTTTTTTGTTTATTTTTGTTTACAAGTAGAATTATCATTATAAACCTACCAGATTACCCTTTTGATAAACAATTGTTTCAGCCGCAAGCATCTCCGTATAGAGCCAAGCATGTTTTGATATGAGGCGTGCAAGAGTTCTATAATGATTGTCTGTCCAATCCATCATTGGAGCCACACTGAAATCCACGCAACAACAAACCATGTCTAATCAGAACATCATGCCTATAGATCCTAGCACAAAAACAAAAGAAAGCATAGATACCTAAACCAAGGAGGAAAATAATCATTTTCAACCATTGCAGCTACACTGTATGTTTCTTCCATTGAAGTATAAGCAGAAAACAACCCTAACCAACACAAATTCCTCAGAGATGTATATAACTACCAACAATCTGCACACACAAAAAATTATGGTATTAGAAAATCATATAGTACAGATAAATCATCAATACTTCACCATTCATTTCACAAATCATAGTTTGCTCCCTCTTGAGAATGTTACATTTGTCCTATGAAGCACGAACACTCCTCGGATTAGGCAAGTACACCAACAAGTGTAATTTCTCAAATTATTAGCGGTGTCCGGTGTGTCAGTTTCTATGTCGTATCCGGTGTTCGTATCCGTGCTTCATAACATTTGTCCAATTGATATGTAATTACCAATTATTATTCTGAATAGTTATTAGTTGAAAATAAAATCAACACTAACTCAACAAACAATGCCGATATTGCTAGGTATAACACCTTCACCCGGATCTCACAGTTATGTGTGTGGGTTTTACGTGGTGTTTGTCACTTCGTCTACGAACTCAAAACATGGTTTTGAGTAGGGTTTTATTAAATAAAATTTAACAAAAATGAGTAAAAAAGGAAAACGGAATGAAGAAAATTGAAGAGAGGGAGAGTAGCGGAAGGAACTTACCATTGTTGACAGAATCCAGCGGCAAATTGAGAAGTTTGAGTTTTCTTCTGTTGCATTGCAGTCTCCTCTTCAACCAAGGTATACCCTGTTTCTAACTTACTCGTTACACCCCCCACCCGATTATTTTCCACAACATTTAACCATAATACCTAAAATAACCCCGGTTTCATATTTTATTTTTAAAACTAAGTTTATTAATTAATATTTTTTATATAAAAAAATCAATTAATATTTTAATGTTCTTTTTTTTATTCAAAGAATTATAATGTTCTATTATATATATATATATGACATTTTTACTTATTATGTTGGTGTTTATTTTTCTTATGCGTATGAGAATTGTACGGTTCATGTATGACACAAACTTAGTTCGTGCATCGCTTGTAAATTTTGAATTTTCAAATGATACTGTAAATTTAATTCAAATACTCTACATGAAATTAGTTTATGTACCCACCTGTAAATTTTGTATTTTTGGAAACTTATTTTTGAACTTAAAAATACATCAACAACATTTGTGGTTTAAATGACCCGTTTGAATGTGTACATTTGAACAAATCTCACATGTAACTGTAATTTTGGAAAAATTCCATACACAATCAAAGAGAGGCAAAATTGTCAAGAAAATAAAAATACAAAGATTTCTAAAATATATGGGAAGGAAAAGAAGCTAAGTAAAATATGATTTCGTATGAAGGGCAGTGGCTACTACACAAGTCACCACCTCGAAACTATCTTGTTCAAATAATTCATATTTTAAAATAGTTTTAACTTTGGTTTAATATCCTTTCAAAAAAAACTTTGATTCTAATATAAAATTGTATGGTTAAAATATAAACAGACCAATCTTGATCAAACGACCTCAAATTTGTTGATTAGAATGCAATCATCGACTTGAGACTACGCATAAGCCAAACCATATCCTAAAATGTGTATAGAGGACTAGTAGGTGGGGAAAACCAAAAAAGTAAATATCTTCAATCATAGGTATAAGAGAAAATATAATCAGCAAAAATTAATATAGTTTCTTTAAAATTAGACCATAGTATCAAATTTTGTTGACTAGACTTTTTTTTATATGCAGCTATCATAAAGTAATAAAGCATACTAGTCCACGTCTTTATGATTTAGCACAGTTGGTAGTTGATAGAGACCTTATATTCTATATGCACAATCGGGGTTATAGCTAGGTCTGTTTAAAACTGAATCAATCCAATAGAAAAATCGTAAACTGAACCAACTCAAATCGAAAACTGCAAAAAACAGTATTTCGTTCGGATGTATTTAGATCACTTTTTACTCAACCACATGGTTTGGTTCGGTTTGCAGTTTTTATTTTACCAACCGAACCAAACCGCAACTTAAGAAAAACTAATTAAATATATGTCTCCTAGATCAATAATCATAGAAACTCAATGGAAACTTTTATAAAATCATATTTTTTTTCACTTGTTAAATTTCTTCTTTGCTTTTAATTAAAAAAATGTATTTATGTGTTGTTTGAACTTTTAGATATTGATAAAATCTTCAGTCTTTTGCATTTCTTATAAAATAGAATTCATTTTTCTCCACGTTTTTAATTTGCTCTATGTAGTTGGAAACATTGTTGGATGAAATTTAAAACATTGTTAGGTACGACTTTTTTTCTACTTCTCTACAATTTTAAGGAGAAGGTAGGCCAAACAAAATATCTATTAAGTACTTACTAAAAAAAGTACTTTTTTTAGAATGCATAAAATTGAATGGAATGAACTTTGATCAAAAGTTGTTTAAAGGAACTTTAGAACTACTTAACACGACAAGTTTGAATTCTTCTCCATTCATATACCCTCTTCGATTCACGCTGACACCATTTCTTTTATTTTTTTAATATTATATTTCATTTTTTCTTCCATTTAATTTTATTCATGTTGAACATTTTTACTCCATTTACGTCTAATATATTAATATATATATATATATATATATATATATAAAGAATATTTGGTTATAAGAATGTTATATTGTCGGTGTCATTCAAAAAGATAAGAATTTATATTATATTATATTTGTTACATTGTAGGTATCATTGAAAAAAATATTTATAGTTTGTTACAATGAAAGTACAATATATATATTCTTCAGCTCTACAAAAAATATTTTAAATTTTTTTTATTTATTATATTAATTCATAATAAATTCAAAGTTTTGTACAATATTTTACTAAACAACTTTTAACTTAAAAATAGTTTTAAAACTAAAAAAAATAAAGTAACCAAACAACTTTAACTTCTTACTTAAAACCCTTAATTTTAACTTTGTTTTAAAGTAGCTATTGGACTGTAAAAAAGTCAGTCCAAACGCTGTCTTAGAAACATTGCTGAAAATATGTTGTGTTCTAGCTTTTTAACTTGATTTTGATATTGGAAACAAAAAATTGTATGTATCGGAAAAAACCTGCATCAACCGATCTAACCAAAACTGCATTGGTTTAGTTTGATTTGGTTCAGATTCTATTTTAAAAGTTAACCGAATCAACTCAAACCGCATATTTTTTTATTTTACATTTTGAATAACTTTTAACCTCAATAATTGAACTAAACCGCACCGTAGTTGTATCCTTAAAAAAAAATGCCACTAAAAAAAAGAACAAAACATGTGGCAATGGATAACTACCTCACCCACACACACAAATCAGTTACAGACATAGCATAGCCATAACCATGGCTACTCTTAGCTTCAACTCCACAAGAATCAAAACCCCATCTTTCAACTACACCAACCCCATCATCACCACCAAACTCTCCTCTTCAAAACCCATCATCAAATTCCCATTTTCCTCCAACAAAAACCACTTCCTTAAACTCCAAACATGTTCTGTCTCAGAAACCTCAGCAACAACAACAACACAGAAAGAATTTGAAGAAGAAGAAGAAGAGAAAGAAGACCCAACTGCGGAAACATGCTATCTTGACCCAGAAGCTGATTCTGACAGCATATTAAGCTGGGAGTTGGATTTTTGTTCTAGACCAATTCTTGATGCTAGAGGAAAGAAACTTTGGGAGCTTGTTGTTTGTGATAAATCTCTTTCACTTCAATATACTAAGTATTTTCCTAATAATGTTATTAATAGCATCACTCTCAAGGATTCTATTGTTGCTATTTGTGATGAATTGGATCTACCTGTACCTAGAAACATTCGCTTCTTTAGGTAAATTCATTAGTTTTACTACTTATTGTGTATGTTACAGTGTTACTAGCTGTTTGGATTGACTTATTTGAGCTTCTGTACATGCATAAGCACTCTGAGACTGTTTGGGAGAACTTATGTAAACAACCTATGAAATGATCATAAGGTGTTTTTAGCTTATTTTCAGTAAACTGATAAACTATGGACCTGTTTGGATTGACTTATTTGAGTTTATTTAGTGACATAAGTTTTGTCAAACTGTTTGGGAGAACTTATGAAAACAGCTTATGCCATTTTTCATAAACTTTTTTCAACTTATTTTTATAAGTTCTCCAAGACAATTTATGAAAACAATTTAACTTTATTTTATATTTTGATATAGAATAGCTTATGTTAGCTTATACAAAAGAGTTCTTTTGTAGTTATTGTTTACTTATTCACTGGCACTCATGGTTTTAAATAGTGGTTGCGGTCCTTAATGTTACGGAGAATCACAGTCAAATGTGACTGATGAAGCCTCAGTCGTGGTTGCGTTGCAGTTTCATAAATATAAAAAACCATTATGCTGCGGCCTAGATTTTGGCCGCAGAACTTTATTTCAAACCCTGCAAGTAGTTACTTATTCTGTTGTTAGTTGTTACACTGGTAGAGTGAGAGTAAACCTGTAATTTTAATTCCCAAAGTATATAAAAATAATTAGTCTTTAAAGTATATGAAATTCGTCACTGTATTCCTTGTTATTAAGATGCTACGGACTATCCCTAAAATAAAAAAGATGCTACAAACTAACACGATGAGTTTTCATATACTTTAGAGACAAAAAAAGATGCCTTCATATACTTTAGTGGTTACTTATTATTTTTGTATACGTTAGAGAATAAATTGGAGAGAGCAATACTTCAGAAACTAAATTGATGGTTTATTCATTAGAGTGGCAATTACATGCGTGGTGCCAAGTCCTCACCATAGAACACCATAGGTCATCTACTCAACTATGTCTTATATATTTATGTGTTGGATAAAAAAAAAAAGTCCCGTGTAGATTAGCGATACGGTATGTTCAATGCTCAACTTTCCAAAATTAGCGATACGGTATGTTCAATGCTCAACTATATAAACTCTATTTGCCTAAATAGAGTTTATATAGTGTGTGCAATGCTCACCTTTCCAATCAGTTTTGTGGAGTTGAGTTAGGTCTAAAGTCTAAGAATACTGTCTGAAAGCAATTTGGTTCAGTTTGAATAAGAATCATTCCTTTATTTTCTCTGTGTTTAGTTTCATATGAAAAGGCATGCTCATGTGTGGTGTCTTTAAGACTTTTAGGAATTTCACACGAGTAAAATAGAATGAAAGTGTACTATAAGTTATTGTGTTCTGCTCTACTTACTTTTAATATGCACCAAACATAACATGACTTACATGTTATATTATATATTGTTAGAGCATATCTGCGAAATCCTACCTTAAGACATTGTTTTCCTTGGTGATCATGTTAGAGTAAGGAGTATTGATGATGTGTATTTCTGTTGCGTTGTAGGTCACAGATGCAAACAATTATTACAAAAGCATGTAAGGAGCTTGGCATAAGAGCTCTTCCCAGTAAACGGGTGAGTATGATTTCTGATTCTGCCGTGGATTTGAAATTTCATTGCTCAGCAGAAAACTATATAGGTTTCCTTGCCGATAGAAATGGATTAGTTTGCTGGATGACTGACGATCTGAGACACTAATTTGCAATAAAACTAAGTGGTCTTGTAACGTGCATGCCAAACCTTGGATCGAAAGGCTTAGGGGCCCATTTACTTTCTAAGAACATTTTCAATTTTCTTTTTCAATTTTACTTTGCATGTCAGTGGCTAGAATGCCATTTAGTTATGGATTTTCTTTTCAATTGTTATAGAGAGAAGATAGAAGTTAACTAGAGAAAATGCATTTTTGGAAACAGTGAAAATAATGTTTTGAAATTTTGTGAATTTTCAAAAAGGTTCAATCTATTATTATTAAAGCGTATTTTCAAAATCTTCAATAATGTCTTCTCTAATGTTTATTTTATCAGTGCAAATGGAAAAGTGAAACACAAGAAGTAAACGGGCTCTTAACTTTACCATTAAGGTTCCAATAATAGGTTCCATATGTACTTATTTGTGGAATGTGGAATGTATGTATGACCTCTAATTAACTTATGAAAGGGAAGGAGTTGATAAATATTGAATGAATTTAATGATCATGCATTGACAGAATAAATCAGTTCTACACTGACAGCCAATGAGAAGCTTCCATTTTTCATGTTATACTCCCTCCGTCCCAAAATATAAGCAAAAATTGGTCAACAAAAGTTAATGTATTTGATTCAAAATTTGTACCAAATACATTAACTTATGTTGACTCATTTTTGCTTATATTTTGGGACGGAGTAGTACCATATATTCGAAAATACAGAGTGATGTCGGTGTATATTTTATACGCTTCATTTGATCCTTTTCAGTGCTTGTCGTTACTTTTATGGTTAGAGGAACGCTATGAGACCGTATACACGAAACATCCTGGATTTCAAAAGGGATCCAAGCCTCTTTTGCCATTAGACAATCCTTTTGCAACGAAACTTCCAGAAGATCTTTTTGGGGAAAGATGGGCATTTGTTCAGTTACCTTACTCAGGTAAAGTCATCAACTTTTATATCATCTCTTTAAGAATTGCATGACTTGGTTTTTCATGTACTTAGGGTCTTTCGCACATGTGTTTTCATTTTCATTTTATTGATCATTTACTTTGTTTACATTGGTCTGAAGTTTAGATTGATAGCGACATTACATAGATTATAATTCTCTCATTTTTCAAAAGTCAAATGCTATTCCTCTAGTTTTGGTACAAGGCTGTGTATGTTAATACTTTAAATTGTTTTCTTAAGATATATTCATAGCTTACTTTCAATGACCTATTTTATAGCTGTTCGCGAGGAGGCCTCAGCCTCAGAGGAAAGATTTGGATATGGTTCTGGGCTAGATCTTGATCTCTTGGGTATTGAAATCGACGAGAAGACCTTAATCCCAGGATTGGCTGTTGCATCTTCTCGTGCTAAAATATTATCTGGTAAAAAACTTCAGTATATTTTGTTCCTATATATTCATATTATTTTCTTCACAACAGATTCATTGTAATTTTAATTAAAATTACCTAGACTTAAAAATGACTTTTATGCACAGAATTAATTAATTATCATAGCCCTTCAACAAATTTATTGAAGAATTAAAACATATCTTGAGCTCAAAAGTATTCAGCACAGAACTGCAAATACCTATGGTGCTATCATACATTTTAACATTAAAACTCTTTAAATTTGTATATAAATGTTGACAAAAGAGCTGGACCAGTGTCCTCAATAAAATTTGTAGACAATAAACACTTCAGTAAGTGCTTTATAGATTTTTTTTCAACAAACACTATAAAATAACTTATGAAAACAATGAAAAAAGAGTATCCAAATTCCTCCTTTGATTGTAGAATTACCTTATACATAGGCGCTAAATTAAGCTATTTACTCAAACACATTCTTGATGTGTGCTCTATCATAATTAAGTATGCTTATTGTAATTATCATTTACTTTTATTAACCCTCACCATTTACTGTCACAGCTTTTATGAATGGATTGGAGCTCTGTTCCATTGAAACGGACACTGCTCGCTCTAACCTGACTCTTTCAGTTGGAATTTCGACTCGGTATGTATACGCGACCTATAAGAAAAGTCCAACCTCAACTAAAGAAGCTGAAGCTTGGGAAGCAGCTAAGAAAGCTTCTGGAGGTTTGCATTTCCTAGCAATCCAAGATGAGTTAGATTCTGAAGATTGTATTGGCTTCTGGCTTTTGCTAGACTTGCCACCTCCACCTGTATAATCATACAAATTATTATGACTGAATTTTGAGAGAACAATATTATTACAATAGAATCACTAGATTTCAGAAGTTTTACCCAAGGTTAAAAAGTTTTGTAGTATTATCATTTTCAACCTTTTACTACCTCTGCGCCTAAATATAAGCATCACTCACAAATATGCCACCTACCCTGTTTTTTATTTCTATGTGTACTATGGGAATTTTCCTAATCTTTCCCTGTAATTAATAGTTCATCTTGTATGAATATACAACAGTGCTCACTCACAAATATGCATATAGTTCCTCAGGCTACACAGATGCAGTTGGATATGGATCCAATTCGCTGAAGAGGATTCATATTCCACAAATACTATTTATTTACCTCATAATTTTTTACTTATCTATTCTACTGCTTGTTGTAACTTGTAAAAACATTGAAACTAAATCAAGTCACTTTACCAATATAACGTGACATAAGTGGTAGATACTTTGGTACTTTAACTATTTGGTCCAGGGTTCGACCCTTGGCTGATGTGTATGAAAACATTTTATTGTTGCACCCACCTTGATCATTAGGCTAAAGAACAACGCATGAAATCAATCATTAGTAAACAACAATTTTAATAGTCGTGCCTACAACTTGAAATGAATGCAGTGTTGTCTCTAACTGAATTCGAACCGTTGGTGTGCTTGGAAGCCATTGATTTGAGGAATTCAAGCTTTTGTATGAATAAAAATGGAGTTTGGGTTTTGAAAATTGAGGGAAAATGGTTTGAAAAGATGAGGACGACGAGTATGCACGCCAGGTTCACAAAACATTGCCTTTAAATCCAATTCATGCCAAGTCATACACTTAACTATCAAATCAACATTTTTGTAACGCTAGTTTAACCGAAAGGCCATGTGCAAACAGAATACAAGTTAAAGGACTAACTAGAAAAAAAAAAAAACTTAAATGGCGTATCTATTGCAAACGTAAAACTTAAAAGATCCTTGATGTAATTTGGACAATTAAAAACTAAATTTTTTATCAAAGATTGGCTTACTTGATAAAGAGTTGACTCACCCGCAAAGTAACGGTTCAACACTCGGAGCCCAATTCACCTAAACTTTTTTAAAAAAATAAAAGACCCTTTGATTTTCTGACCCATGAAAGCTAAAGAAAACACCCTTTGATTTTCTGACCCACAAAAGCTAAACACTCTACATGGACTTTTGTTATAAACTAGCAACATACCCATGTTAAAACGAAACCCATGCGCTATATGGGTTAGGCGTCGAAGCATGGGTTGTGCATTAAAATGCATTTGCAATGGTAGTTGCACCTTAAAGGCTGAAAGTCACTTCAACAAACATGTTCAATGTTCGCCAATCCAACCTGAAACGGTTCAACGAAGCGACATTGAAGTTTCCAACCCGAATCAGGAAGTATTAGTAGAAGCTATTCATAATGGGCTAAAGGCGGGTATAGTTCAATGGATCCCTGGCTTAGAAATCATTTATCTTTTAGACATGAACTGGATTTTTCGAAAGATTGATATGTCTTGCTAGCCTGTTTAAAAGTCTATTTCATATGAACATATTAAAATATTTAACAATGAGATTAAACCCCCTTTTAATAGGAGGAGGTCATGGGTTCAAATACGGACGAATTAGAAAGAAAAAAAAAACTTGATCTAACAAATAACATTTGGCATTTAAAAAAATTTCCTTTTTATTATTTAGGTTTAAGTGTACTTTTGCCCCCTTAACTTTTCAAATGTTGCAATTTTGGCCCCTATTAAAAAAAATGACAAATTTAGTCTCATATGTTTTATCCCCTTTACAATAGTCATCCTTTTTCTCAATTTTGACTCAGTCAACGTTTGCATGACATGTCACATGTGTAATTACTGATTTAAAAAAAGTCACCTATAGATTTGTTGAATTAAAAAAATAAAAAAGAGAAATGGAAAAGGATGGGGCACGTGATGGCTCTCTCTTCCTCATCTTACCCAGAACCATCCGCCACCCCTTTTGCTCTCTCCCAAACAAGATCAGAGATTCATCTCCACCAACTCTAAAATCCTCCACCTCCTAAAACATGACATAACCAAATCCTCCATCATCTCCTCAACACATCACAAGCCAACCAATCTCTTCGTCCATAAACACCAGATTCGTGAAGATTCTGTGTTGTTTGATTTCGAAGATGAGAGTACTGGTCTTAATAGTCCAATCTTCCGTTCTCATAACTTCGATTTCGGTCAGTCCAGCGACCCCTTTCTTCTTCTTCTTCTTCTTCTTCTTCTTCTTCTTCTTCTTCTTCTTCTTCTATGAATTGATTTATAGGCTGTTATTGTTTTGCCTTCATTTTTTCTATTTTCGGATTTTGATTTCTCTAAGTTTTTGTGTTGTTGAATTCTTTTTGGGTTTGAACATTTTGGTTTGAAGATGATGAAGGATTTTCTTTTGCCTTCAATGTTCTACAGTTTTTTTCAATAAATGGATGAAGATGATGAAAGATTTAGATGAAGAAGATGAAGGATTTAACTTGTTGATGTACTCACGTGCCTCTTTCTTCTTTTTCTTTTTCCTTTTTTTATTTATTTAATTCCATTTATAAATATGTGACTTTTTTATTTTTTTTTAAATCAAGAATTACACATGTGGCATGCCATGCAGGTGTTGACTGGTCAAAATTGGGTAAAAGGACGACTATTGCAAAGGGGCTAAAACATAGACGACTAAATTTGTCATTTTTTTCATAGGGGCCAAAATCGCAACATTTGAAAAGTTAGAGGGTCAAAAATACACTAAGTCTATTATTTAAACAAGACATTTTTAAAGAATTTGACTATATATCCTCAATTATTGTAATTAATAAATAAAGTTGAAATTAATAAAATGACATGAAAAATGGTCATTCCAAATCACAAATGTCATGCCACTACCACATCATAAATGAGGGTACCACATCACTAAAACTTGTTGTTGGGGACCAAAAAAATTTGTTGACTTTGTTAATAGAGGGTCAAAAAGCTGATTTTAAATAAAGGGGACTAAAAGTTCAAAAATATATAAATAGGAGGAT
The DNA here is from genome assembly GCA_018208015.1 of Medicago ruthenica. Lineage (NCBI taxonomy): Eukaryota > Viridiplantae > Streptophyta > Magnoliopsida > Fabales > Fabaceae > Medicago > Medicago ruthenica. The sequence goes on from WNNG01000089.1 coordinate 88,802, forward strand.
CAAAAGTGACCGAAAAAGTTTTTTTTTTTACAAAAGTTACCAAAAAAGTTAACAAGTTTATGATGTTATGCAATGTACAAAATTTTATATACTAAAAGTAATAAAAAGTACTATTCACATTTACTTAAATAGGTCAGTTAGGTAAGTTTACAAAGCTTTTTTTATTGGTCGGGGCATGACGTTTTTAACTAAATAGGCTTATAAAAGATTAATAGCCTTCACTATTTAAAAAATAATAATAGTTTGGACTGGTCTGGGCCAATGTCTAAGTTGGCTAGATTGTATGTTTTTGTAGACCGGTCTACCCTATTTTTAACTATAATGTTATCCGATATCACAATAATCAAGATTACCATTTAAAGAGTGTGAAAAAATAAAGAAAAAAGTCGTCACATTTAAAAAGCTAAATTCAAATTGGTGAGGTTTGGATGGATTTTAGCTTGGGGTTTTCCAGGTATTGTTTAAGGAAATAATACAAAAGATTTTAAAATAATTCTAAAATATTATGTCGACTAAAAAGATTTTTATTCCTAAAAAATCTAAAAAGTTTTTTAATATATTAGAAGAAAAAAAATCCAATACAAAATCCTCAAACTTGATTCCCAAGATTTACTTCGTACCCCTCTCAAAAAAAGATTTACTCTGTACCTATCCCTTTAAAAGGTAATTTCTCAAAAAATCAATTCCTTGATTGCCAAGTTTGCTCTTCTTTATATATATATATATATATATATATATAGACTAACCCTACACCTCGATATTTGTTCTCAAACCCTCTCCTTTATATTCTTGTACCAAGAACAAAAACTCTCTTTTCTATTCACAGTGAAACTCCAATTTCTTCTACCCTCGTTATTTTTTCTTTTCAAATTCATCCATGGATGAAGAATACCATTGCAAGGCACGTCCAAATATGTCTTCCACCGTTGTTGACACAAATAATATTTCTTCGCATCCCCATGATAAGTACTTCAGGATAGAGTTTGATTACACAAAAATATGGGTTCCAATTGATACAAATCATCAATCTTTTGGATACATTGAAAGTCACACCCTTCCTAACGTTTCAGTAGATAAATTGATGGAAGAAACTACAATTCCATCATGGCTTTCTCAAATAAAAATCCCTGAAGAATCTTTTGTGTTGGTGGTAGAAGAAATCTCGCGATGTGCTCGCGATATGGTTAATGGGACTTATAAGAACCTAAGGTTTCTTTGTATTCGAGTTGATTTTTCTCTTACAATGGCTTTGGAAGACGATAGCTGTGATGAAGGTGATTACGAAGATCAAGAGAATCATTGTTTGGAAGAGGATGAAGAGGAAATTGAGGTTGAAGAGGAAGATAATGGGTTGGTTCCTCCTATAACAAGAGCTATTGAAAGTGAAAGTTATGAAGATGATTATGAAGTTAATTATGAAGATGATTACGGAGGATATCAATGGAACGATCGTCTGGAAGAAGATGAAGAGGAAATGGAAATGGAGGTTGAAGAAGTAGATAATCGGTTTGTTCCAGCGGCTAAATCATTTATTGAGGGATTGAAGATAGTAAAAGTTGAAGAAGTAGAAAAATGTTCTGTTTGTTTTGAAGATTTTAATGTTGGTGTTAGAATGCCATGTTCACACATGTTTCATATGACTTGTATCCGTGATTGGTTGGTGATAGGCAATTCTTGCCCTTTGTGTAGGTTTCAATTGCCTACTTGATTTGTAATGTTTTATTCATTCAACTACAATGTTTTGTAATGTTTTCAAGAGTATAATCGCAATTGTGATGTTTAATGAGTGTTTATTAAGGTTTATACTATGATGCTGTCATATACATTTTAATGCACCAAGAGTCATCCAATGTTATAAATCCAATAAAACAATTTGCTACCTAAGCAAAATTATGTCAGTATTGTATATGCAGTAATTCGATTTCAGACTATATTTTTGTTAACAAACTCCTTCCACCACTTATAATATACTAGGAATAGCTATATTATTAACTGAGGTTATGTAACAATACAGTTTTTTCCTTGAGATATGATATGTTAGCATAGAACTTAATTTCCACCATTTTATAGCTAAGGTCTGTCTATTTATTACTCTATTTTTTTCTCTTTATTAACAAATTAAACACTGAACAATGTCCCCCAATTAACTGTAAAAAACCAGTAGTGTGATTAAATTGTCTCTTAGCTTGAAATTTTAATTTTTAACTCAGCAATGCTAAATGGCCTAGTGCCAAAACTCCCACAAATCACAAGTATACTGTCTCAAATAACCACTACACACATTCAAGCCCCCAAAAGGATGTACCCAACCATAGCCAACACTCTTGAAGGATTAAATGCATTTCATTAACTCTAGTTTTGAATTGATCAAGTCTCTTTGCTTTAAGAATTAGAGAATTACAGAGCTATACATTATTTACAGTGTTTTAGATATTAAAAAAAAAATTGAACTCAATTGGTTAATGAGTTTCATCAAATAATAAATTGTTCAGTAGCACTTAAGTTCGATTGTAGAGTAAAACAACTATTGTTCAAGAAGAATTTGGTCCCTTAATATTGATAGAACATGCACTTACATAATTGAGAGAAAGATTAGAATGTTCTCGATACTTCAGAACGTTTTGTACTGAGATCAGAATGATCTCCACACACTCACACTTTAGAGAGAGGAAAATACAAAGGAATGATAAAACTTTTTATTAGTGAATGTGAGAGATATGAGTGACATTACAAATGTTAGAGATGTATCAACTGAATACAAAATCTAAGTACTTATAGGCTAATTTGAGTTACTTGCACTACAAGCTACTAACCAACTAACTAACCAACAAACTAACTAACATTAGAATATGAATTATACTTCAAAAAATATAAACCATATGCAATAAAAAAATGGATACAATAAGCCCTATCCAATTGACTAGGTGCATTTTTTTTTTCAAACATATCCTTTTTTGTTTGTAGACGAAGTAACAATGGCTACCTGACACAGCCCCTTAATAATATACAATATTTCAGAATATTAAAAGTTAAACACATAAATAAAAGACATTTTAAGAAGATATACATAAAACAAAAAACAAACAATTAACATACTAACATTTCTCATTAAAAAAACAAAAGGACAAAACTTAGGTACAATTCTTTAGGTGTTTTTCGTATGGTTCTTAACTAAAAATACAAATTTTTTGGATATAACAAACTTTGAGAAAATTAAGGATTTAAGGAAATCATGGTGAATTTAGTTAAGAACCATACGAAAAGCACCTAATGAATTGTAACTAAGTTTTTTCCAAAACAAATCTCTTAAAGATATTTTTTTATAATTAAATCTCATAAGATATCGATCCATATCTATTTTACGAAATCGAAAACGGTTACCTTATTTATAATTAAACCATATCTTTTTTTTATAATTAAAATCTCACCAGATTTTCTCCATATCGGTTATATATACAACTTCAGATCATTCTTCCTTTAACCCTAACTCTCAATACTTATTTGTCCCCAAATTATCTCTCCTTTTGGTTTGCAACAATTTTCTTCTCATAACCTCTCATTATTTTTCACAGTTCATTCATCCATGGATGAATACCATTGCGATGCATACCCAAATTATTCTTCCAACGATTGTGACACAAAAAATATTTCATCATGCCCTGATGACAAGTATTTCAATATAGAGTTTGAGTGCACAAGTATGTTGGTTTTGAATGCTAGAAAGTCTGAAACTTTTTCTGAAGTAGAGTATCACACATTATCAAATGTGTCAAAGGATGAACTGATGCAAGAAACTACTATTGTATCATGGCTTTCTCAAATGGATGTTCCTCAAGATGCTTTTAGGGTTGTAGTATCAAAACTCTTGGAATGTGCTAGTAATATGGTTAACATGACACATAAGAATCAAAGGGTTCTTTCTATTCGAGTCGATCTTGTCGTAACAATGTCTAGTGAAGATGATACTGATTTTGAATTTGTTGATGAAAGTGATGAAAGTAGTGAAAGCAGCGAAAGCAACGAAGATGAAGAAGATAATGGATTGGTTCCTGCGGCAAAGTCATGTGTTGAGGGATTGGAGGAAGTTGAAAAAGAGGGAAAATGTGCTATTTGTTTTGAAGATTTTAAAGTTTGTGTTAGTATGCCATGTTTGCACATGTTTCATTCAAAATGTATTCGTGATTGGTTGGAGATAGGCAATTCATGCCCTTTGTGTAGGTTTAAGTTGTCAACTGGAACAAGTGAATGAAGGGCACCTTTTGTTATTACTAGGTTTTGTTTTTTTAAGAAGATTACTAGGTTTTGTTAATTGTAGTTTTTTAATATTTTACGAATTATTTGAGAATGAATTGTCATATGAGCTTATCTTTTTATTTGAATTGTCATTCGTTACTGTCTATTAGGATTTGGATATAAAACGGATTTGAATAATAAAAAACGGATTTGGTGTGTTGAAATTTTATTTTATTTTCGGTGATGTGTTTTGAATTTTTTTATCTTCTCTATATCTATATATAAAATAAACTTGTCTATGTGGCACCTCCATGTAGCAATCTTACCATTTGCTTAAAACCTCTTCTTATGCTAGGAATTTGCCTGCATGACAGCTCTCTATAGTCTTTCCAATAATTGAAAATTAATGCTACATAGGCAAGTAAAAAACTATTCATATATGGAAAACAAAAACGGTTTCATTTACAATAAAAAAAAAACAATTCATGTACCACAATAAAAAACGGTTCCATCACAAGAGAAAAAAGCAATTCATGTATCACAATTTTTGTTAACTTACTTAATTTACAAAATGATCTTAAATTTTACGTCAATGTGCTTAATTTTTGTTAAAAAAATGATTTTTAGATTTAATGTAAAAGGCTCCAAGATTCTTCTATTGCGGATTCATTTTTTTTTTATTTTACAAAATGTTCATTGCACGATTATTTTGTATCATATAGATAGATAAAAACATAAAAAAATATTTCTTCATAGTATAATTGTGCATGCATCTAAAAATTTACTTACAAGATGAATATTGTGTCCTTTTATAGTCCTGTAAATGTAACATACACAATAAAAACAAATAAAAAGGAATGAAACAAAATTCAGTTGCTTCCATTGTGATCATTGTATGCTCCCTTAATTCTTGCAAATATAACCTACACACAAAAAAAAAACAAATAGTGCTTAATTTTTCAGTTTCCCTTTAACCTTTGTAACCACAACTCATTAAACACATATTTTCATCTCTATCTTCCACTTGACACTTTCACTCACACTACTCTCAGGTCATATATTTCAGATTCAAGTTATGCGGCAATGTCAACAAGATAAGTGGACCATTTTCTATATTTTTTTACCACCTGCATGTTTATTTGTTCTTTGTAGTAAACTTATGATAATTGAATTTGTTAATGTTAAGAAGCAAAACCATGATTGCTCATGTTAAAAACTGAGGAAGATTTGAAGGAGAATTTAAGAGGTGATATTTGTCTATCCCTTAAAATAACTCTCTTCACACTAGAGAATACCTATCTTTTTAAAGGAAATTCTAAATTATTTTACCAACAAATAAACTTTACGTAGTTTTCTAAAATCAACGAATGGTTTAAATAAGCTTGAGATTTTTTTAAATTATTCTTTAAAAAATAAGCTCAAGATTATTCTTTTTTTTAATAAAAAATTTACATTGCCTTTAAATATCACTTACATGTTGCAACGAATGAATTTAGATTGATTTAACTATTGAATTGAAACATAAAAAGATTTCAATATAAGTATTTGTTTTCATAGAAATTTCTACAAGGGTAGTCTAGGTTATTTGCTTGAACGGCCTTTCTAAATTATATAAATATATAAATTAGTACATCAAGCATGAAATAAAAAATATAAGTCATGAATATAACCAGGCGAATCATCACCAAATTCTTCATAAAAGGTCTTAAATTCCCTACACCAAAATTTAAGTCAAAGTTAGATGTGTTTTAACTTAATGTCCTAGTAAAAAGTAATAGTTTTGTTTTACTTACTCAAGGTATGGTTTAACCTCTGCGCAATTAATCAACACATGAACATGAGCTGATCGATACTCTTTCTGATCTACCATCCAATGTTCACTCGCCTTGCCAGAGGGACGACCAGGTAGATTGAAAACTGATAAGGTCGACGGATCCCTTTCATTTTCAACAGCAACATCATTTCTTGTAGTAGTTGGAATAAGCACACGGTCGATGAAGTAATGACTGAGAAAGTATGAGGTTTCCTTGTGAATGTAAACAGCACATATTGATCCTTCAACTTTAGCCCTATTTTTAACTGCTCGTTTTGAGTCACCCATAAATCTTTCAAATGGGTACATCCACCTATATTGAACAGGCCCGCCAAGCTTAGCCTCATATGCCAGATGAACCGGAAGATGTTCCATAGAGTCAAAAAAACCAGGGGGAAAAATTTGCTCCAGCTGACAGAGTATGATTGGAATTATCTTGTCCAATTTATCAAGTTCATCGACTCTCAAAGTTGAAGCACACATATTTTTAAAAAATTAACTAATCTCAGTGAGTGGATTTAACACCTGGGTGGGTAGTGAACTAAACGCACTTGGGATTAAGTTCTCCATGAAAACATGACAATCATGACTTTTCATCCCATGTAACCTTCCAATTTTAACATCGGCACACCTGCCCAAGTTAGAAGAATATCTATCAGGCATTCTCAAATCCTTCAACCACTGACAAACTGATTTTGCTTCTTCGGAAGTTAGAGTGTAGATTGCCTTGGGTTTCAACAACTTTCCATTCGGTTGAGGTTTTAACTCCAAGTCCCTTCTTTTACAATACAATTCTAAATCTTTCCTGGCTTTCTCATTATCTTTCGTTTTTCCTTTGACATCCATCACTGTGTTAAATATGTTGTCAAAAAAATTCTTCTCAATGTGCATTACATCAAGATTATGTCTGAGCAAGTTATCTTTCCAATAGGGGAGGTCCCAAAATATACTTTGTTTAGTCCAGTTGTGGTCAACTCCGTATCCTGGTATTGGGACAGTTTGGCCAAAATCAGTGACTTTTGGATAATCACAAACTCTTGTCCAAACTTCTTCTGATGTAATCTTGGGGGCAGGGCATCTAATACTCTGTCATCCTTCAAGAAGCCATTCTTACTTCTTCTAAACGAGTGATTATGAGGCAAAAACCTACGATGAGAGTCAAACCACGAACTTTTCCCTCCATTTTTCAAAGTAAATGCCTTTGTATTTTCCATACAATGTGGACAAGCAAATCTCCCATGAGTGCTCCAACCAGACAACATGCCATACGCTGGAAAATCGTTAATTGTCCACATCAAAGATGCTCTCATTAGGAAAAAAATTTTGGTTGAAATATCGTAAGTCCATTCTCCAATCCACAACCTCTTCAAATCATCAATTAAAGGTTGTAGAAACACATCTATGCCTGCTTTAGGGTTATCTGGCCCCGGAACAACACACGCCAAAAACATGTAGGGCTTTGTCATGCACATCTCGGGAGGGAGATTATAGGGGGTTACAACGACCGGCCAACAAGAGTATGGTTTTGCTGATGCTTGGATATACGGAGTGAAACCATCAGAGCACAATCCTAGTCTTACGTTTCGCGGATCTGCTGCGAAATCAGGATATACTTGATCAAAGTGTTTCCACGCTTCACCATCAGAAGGATGTCGCAAGATTCCGTGAATTTTATTTGAATGATGCCACGTCATTTGACTAGCAGTTTTCATCGATGCAAACAACCTTTGTAATCTTGGTATTATGGGCAAATAAAACATTGACTTATTCGGAATTCTCCCTCGCCTACCCACACGATACCGTGGACTTCCACAAAATTTGCATTCCTCCAATGCTCCGTCACTTATCCCAAATTCATTGTCATAAAACAACATGCAGGCGCTTATGCAACAATCAATCCTTTTAACTTTTAATCCCAACTTCATCACCAACCTCTCAGCATCATAATAACTTGCTGGCAAATTATCTTTAAATGGAGTCGCATCCAACAACATCTTCGTAACATCATCCACGCCTTTATCAGCAACATTATAATTCGACTTATGAGCTAAAAGTCTCACACACATAGATAACTTTGATTCCGAAGACCCTTCAAACAATGGGGCATTACATTCACTCAACAATTGGTAAAATCTTTGTGCTTTCTCATTTGGGAGTTGTTCGCCTTGTTCATCTTCAACATCATCAGTGTAAGACAGTTCCACACCTAAAGCATCAGCGACCATATCATCCATCATGTTGAATTGTTCATCGTTGAATTGTTCATTGTATTCCACATTTGTTCCACTACTCGAAGCTTGTGCATTGACTCCTTGCCCGAAATTATGAAACTTTTCACCGTTATAAACCCAAACCCAATAATCAGGCATAAATCCAACTCTATCCAAGTGTTTCTTGACTTATCTGGGGTCACTCTTTATATATCCACACGTACATTTAACACACGGACATCTTATCCCTCCCTCATCTTTACAAACTTGTTGCGCCCATGCCCATGAAATAAATCCTTGAACTCCTTCAACAAAATGGGGTTTTAATCCTCTTCTTCCCGGTAACGTTCTGTCATACATCCAACTACGAAAATGCTGATAATACTCCATCTTTTGGGCGTTCGACTACAACGTTCACATATTCAACTTCATGATTAGAAATTCATCTTTTTGCTTAGTAGCGCAACTAATGGTAGATTACATAACAATATTGTGTGTACTTCTACTTTTTTACATGTACACATAATTCTTTACGTGCGAAAATACATTACGTGCGTAATTTCTTTACGCACGGAATTTATTTAAGCGCAATTTTTTTTGCGCGCGTAAGTTCTTTACGCGCATAATTATATGACATCAAGATTATTTCTTTACGCTCAAATTTTTTTGTGCGGCTACTTTTTTTTCATCAAAAGTATTTCTTTTCTTGCGCGCGTAATTTTTTAATGCGGGGAATTTCCAACAATAAGCCTTATAAGTATATTGTTTTTTAATTAAAACAACAAATTTGATTTCAAAATACATTTAATTTCAAAAAACATATTTTTGACTACACTATAATGAAAAAACTGTTTTTTTCAAAATTGATATAAAACATATATCAAAAGATTTGATATAATTAGTATTAAAAAAAGATTACAAAATATTTTTGACTACCCTATTTTTTTTACTACACTATAATGAAAAAACTGTTTTTTTTTCTAAAAACCTATTTTTCTTTACATTATAAAGAGTTTTATTATAATTAGTATTAAAAAAAATATTTCATATAAAATATTAATAAACAATTTTTGTTTACACTATATTAAAAATTAAAACAGTTTTTTATCATTAATTTTAAAATAAAAATTACAACTCTTAGTTTTAATTATTTATGTCACTAATACTCCCTCCTTCCCAAATTGTATGACGTTTTGGACATTTCACACGTATTAAGAAATATAATTAATTTTGTGTGGGAAAGAGATATTATGAGTTGTTTTACAAAATTGTCCTTAATAAATGGTATGGGAAAGATAAATTAAAGAATTGAAAAAATATAGAGTAATAAATAGTTAAGGATATAATAGGAAAAATAACATTAATGTTTCATTGGTATTGTAAAGCGACATATAATTTGGGACAATTTTTTTTTTCCAAAACGACATACAATTTGGGACGGAGGGAGTAACTATTTTCTCTAAATTAAAAAACCTATCTCATAGTTCTAAAAAAACAACAGTTTTCTCTAAAATTAATTAAAAAACAGTTGTAAATATTTTTTTTTTAAAATTATAGCAGTTCTAAATAAAAAATCAGTATGCATTATAAAACTTATTGTTGGATCTTGTATATTTTGTCATTCTAATAAAACTAGAACTATAATTAAACATATAATCCACATATCTACTAAAAAAACATATATTCAACAACTTTCATTTCTTCAAAAGAAAACCAGCACTAATTAATATATATTCCACAAATAATTTGAGACATCATGTAACAACATTTATCCTTAACAATAGCATAAATATCCCAAAATAAACATTAAACTTTCGATTTTTAAAAATAATTTTTAAACAATAGCATAAATATCCAGCAGTACCATCATCATCAACAGTTTTTAAAAATAATTTTTTTTAATTTATTACACAAAAATTCGAAAATAAGACTATATTTAACATATCTAAAAAAACTTATACTCAACATCAATTTAAAACAGCACAACATACAATATAACAGTTTAAAATTTAAAAAAACCAGCACTAATTAAAACAGTTTAAAATTTAAATATCACAACATACAATATAACATGCATCATTTTAAAATTCGAAAATTATAACATGCAATATATATCACAACATGTATTTACAGCAACATATATATAACAACCAGCCCATAATAAATTCAAAAATTTAAATTTCAAAAAATACTAACTTGTTGAAGCTTCACAAAGAACAGATTCCAAAATAGTTGAGCAAGGAACCACACAGGAGGCAGCTTCACAAAGAACAGATTCCAAATTTATTATATGTCAAAATAATAAATAAAACATAAAATAAATAAAAAATATGAGTGAAGAGATTACCAAATAGTTGTAAAATAATTAAGTGTTGTTGGAGAAGGAAAGAGGGGACTGTGTTGTGTGTGTAATGAAGGAGGAGGAGAGTCTGAAACGGAAGAAAAAAGGGAATTGGAACCGGTTGGAAATGAAAAAATGAGGGGAAGCGTGACTTATATATGCCAGTTTATGCCAGGGCAAAAACAAGGGGTATACCCCTCGCAAAATCCGTCCAATCAATGCCAGCACCAAGTCAGAACGGTCAACTATGAGCCAGGGATTCCCAACATTTTGCCAGGAGCGGGCCCCTGGCATAGTCATTTGGCAGCTTTAATGCAGGCTTCGGTCATGTCATGGCACAGATTGCGTTATACCAAGGCCCACTCCTGGGAAAAGCCCTCGCAAAATGCTCTGACGGTCTGCTTCTTGTCCCCATTTGAATTGCAAAAAGTGGCGCTAAAAAAAATGCCACGGCCTATGACATTTTCCCAGGAGCTTACCCCTGGCTCTTGTCAGCAGCTTCCCACACATTTTGCCAGGGCCTTCCCCTGGCTTTACCCCACGTTTTTTCCCAGGGGTGCATGCTCCTGGCTCAAATCCCTGGCAAATTGCACTGTTTCTTGTAGTGTGAGTGACATTACAAATGTTAGAGATGTATCAACTGAATACAAAATCTAAGTACTTATAGGCTAATTTGAGTTACTTGCACTACAAGCTACTAACCAACTAACCAACCAACAAACTAACAAACATTAGAATATGAATTATACTTCAAAAAATATAAACCATATGCAATAAAAAAAATGGATACAATAAGCCTTATCCAATTGACTAGGTGCATTTTTTTTTAAACATATCCTTTTTTGTTTGTAGACGAAGTGACAATGGCTACCTGAAACTCACTGACCCCTTAATAATACTACAATATTTCAGAATATTAAAAGTTAAACACATAAATAAAAGACATTTTAAGAAGATATACAAAAAACAAAAAACAAACAATTAACATACTAACATTTCTCATTAAAAAACAAATCTCTTAAGATATTTTTTTTATAATTAAATCTCATAAGATATCGATCCATATCTATTTTACGAAATCGAAAACGGTTACCTTATTTATAATTAAACCATATCTTTTTTTTATAATTAAAATCTCACCAGATTTTCTCCATATCGGTTATATATACAACTTCAGATCATTCTTCCTTTAACCCTAACTCTCAATACTTATTTGTCCCCAAATTATCTCTCCTTTTGGTTTGCAACAATTTTCTTCTCATAACCTCTCATTATTTTTCACAGTTCATTCATCCATGGATGAATACCATTGCGATGCATACCCAAATTATTCTTCCAACGATTGTGACACAAAAAATATTTCATCATGCCCTGATGACAAGTATTTCAATATAGAGTTTGAGTGCACAAGTATGTTGGTTTTGAATGCTAGAAAGTCTGAAACTTTTTCTGAAGTAGAGTATCACACATTATCAAATGTGTCAAAGGATGAACTGATGCAAGAAACTACTATTGTATCATGGCTTTCTCAAATGGATGTTCCTCAAGATGCTTTTAGGGTTGTAGTATCAAAACTCTTGGAATGTGCTAGTAATATGGTTAACATGACACATAAGAATCAAAGGGTTCTTTCTATTCGAGTCGATCTTGTCGTAACAATGTCTAGTGAAGATGATACTGATTTTGAATTTGTTGATGAAAGTGATGAAAGTAGTGAAAGCAGCGAAAGCAGCGAAGATGAAGAAGATAATGGATTGGTTCCTGCGGCAAAGTCATGTGTTGAGGAATTGGAGGAAGTTGAAAAAGAGGGAAAATGTGCTATTTGTTTTGAAGATTTTAAAGTTTGTGTTAGTATGCCATGTTTGCACATGTTTCATTCAAAATGTATTCGTGATTGGTTGGAGATAGGCAATTCATGCCCTTTGTGTAGGTTTAAGTTGTCAACTGGAACAAGTGAATGAAGGGCACCTTTTGTTATTACTAGGTTTTGTTTTTTTGAACAAGATTACTAGGTTTTTTTTTTAAAGAAGATTACTAGGTTTTGTTAATTGTAGTTTTTTAATATTTTACGAATTATTTGAGAATGAATTGTCATATGAGCTTATCTTTTTATTTGAATTGTCATTCGTTACTGTCTATTAGGATTTGGGTATAAAACGGATTTGAATAATAAAAAACGGATTTGGTGTGTTGAAATTTTATTTTATTTTCGGTGATGTGTTTTGAATTTTTTTATCTTCTCTATATCTATATATAAAATAAACTTGTCTATGTGGCACCTCCATGTAGCAATCTTACCATTTGCTTAAAACCTCTTCTTATGCTAGGAATTTGCCTGCATGGCAGCCCTCTATAGTCTTTCCAATAATTGAAAATTAATGCTACATAGTCAAGTAAAAAACTATTCATATATGGAAAACAAAAACCGTTTCATTCACAACAAAAAAAACAATTCATGTACCACAAAAAAAACCGGTTCCATCACAAGAGAAAAAAACAATTCATGTATCACAATTTTTGTTAACTTATTTAATTTACAAAATGATCTTAAATTTTACGTCAATGTGCTTAATTTTTGTTAAAAAATGATTTTTAAATTTAATGTAAAAGGCTCCAAGATTCTTCTATTGCAGATTCATTTTTTTTATTTTACAAAATGTTCATCGCACGATTATTTTGTATCATATAGATAGATAAAAACATAAAAAAAAAATATTTCTTCATAGTATAATTGTGCAGGCATCTAAAAATTTACTTACAAGATGAATATTGTGTCCTTTTATAGTCCTGTAAATGTAACATACACAATAAAAACAAATAAAAAGGAATGAAACAAAATTCAGTTACTTCCATTGTGATCATTGTATGCTCCCTTAATATTCTTGCAAATATAACCTACACAAAAAAAAAAAAAACTAATAGTGCTTAATTTTTCAGTTTCCCTTTAACCTTTATAACCACAACTCATTACACACCTATTTTCATCTCTATCTTCCACTTGACACTTTCACTCACACTACTCTCAGGTCATATATTTCAGATTCAAGTTATGCGGCAATGTCAACAAGATAAGTGGAACATTTTCTATACTTTTTTACCACCTGCATGTTCATTTGTTCTTTGTAGTAAACTTATGATAGTTAAATATTACAATAAAATCTTACAATGATTTCGATTTAAGTTCCACCGTTATTGAAATTTCTTTCGTTATAGTATTTAGTAACGAAAAAGAAAAATGGCATGTCTTAGACGACAACCTTAAATTGTAAAAGGTTATTCTATATTCAATGTCTATTATCTTACACTTTGTAGGAGAAATTCTTTCATGGATGACAATGGAACATGTATCCAAGAAAACATCGCAACTATGAAAAGTATATATCGTCATGATTTTGAGGTGCCAAAAGGAAAAAGTTGATGTCATTGAAAATAATTGTAAACAAATTAGTTTGTTTTAGTCTTAATTTTTTTTCTTTATATAAGTCCCATTCAATTTTTTTCTCAAAATACAAGTGTATTCATGTAATATAATTTTATTAATAATTTCCTCCAAATATAGGTGGAGACCATGAATAGGTGGAGACATTCTTATAAATACTTTTGCCAAATTATTTCCTTCCCATTTTCAACTTTAGATACTCTTCGACATTAGTTGTCGATCTTCTTCTACTTTTGAACTTAACTGTCAATCTGCTTCTATCTTTGAATGTGTTAATTCTATTAATTGGGATATTGGAAACACATGATAAAATATGAGAAGAAAAAAAATCATTTTTCCCAAAAATACATTATAAACTAAAATACATTATGATGATATATGGCATCACTATAAATGATTCACATGTTAGTTGTTTTAGTCATATTAGTTTTTTTTATATAAGCCACATTCTTTTTTTTAGGGAAAGCCACATTCATTTTTTATTCTCAAAAAATAATTATATTAACATAATATACTTTTATTAATAGTTTCTTCCAAATATAGGCGGAGACAATAGCAGGAGAACAAAATGATTAGGTGGAGACATTCTCATAACTTCTGTTGTCTCTTTTTCTCCGTTTCTCTAATGGTTATTATTCTAATTCTAATAATATATAAATGAGAGTGGTATATTTGAGATAAATATATGTTATCATTACTTTTGAGCATTTGCTTCCTTGCCATTTTCAACTTATACTCTCATTTTAACACTAATGGTTGATCTTCTTCTACGTACATTTCAAAGTGCCAATCGTCTTAATCAAGATATTGAAAAGCACGTGTTAAAATATGAGAGAAAAAGAATGGATTTTCCCAAAAATATGTATAAAAAAAGTGTTACTATCATTATTTTGTTGGAAAAGTAAATATATGAAGAAGTATGTGGCATTAAAGAGTCAATAAAAAACATATTAATTATTATGAATATATTTTTAAAAAATTTACAATGTAAACCAATATCATTTTCCTACTTTAAAAAAAAATCCTTTGGTTAATGCAATATATGTTTATAGTGTGTTAACCAACAACTAATTGTTTTGCATTAACCATTGATTTTGTGGTCAAAGGGTTGGGAAATTGAAGGAGATTAAGAAGAGGTTGGGATTCAATCCATGCTCATAATATTACCATTCCCCTCCAACAATATACTAACCACTAACATTTATCTAAAAAAAATATATATTGTCATTTATTAGTTAAAATATTATGTGAATCTATCTATATCTATCTATCTTCAATCTATCTATATCTTCTATATATAAAGTAAACTTGGGTTAACCATGTACAATCAGCATGCATGTGTGTTGGGTTAGTCATATACAAACATTATGCCTATGTGGCACGTTTGAAAGAGTAAACTTGAGTTAATCCAGAACAAGCATTATGATGATGATGTGACAACTCTACATAACCTTCTCATCCTCTTTTAAACATTTTTCTTAGACTAGCATTTTGCTGACGTGACCGCTCTAAATATATTCCATGACTTATTTCAATAGTGGAAGATTGAATGCCAATTCATAATTCCATAATTTATTTAATCTACAATACTAGGTGGGGTAAAAATATTGAACAACTTCCACTAAATTTGTGAAAGCCGCACAGAAAAAAAGTTGCCTATTGCAAATTATTACAATTAAAACAACAAAGTCCACCATCATTCGTCGGTTACAATAGTTGAGAGAAAAGAAAATGGAACAATCATACCAACTTAGTGGTTACACAAATAAATCCTTCCTTTTTTAATGTTAACCAAATAAATCCATCACTGTACTTCCATATTCTATCTCTCTACCTTGCCTCCTTTAGTCATGTTATCCATGCCTCTTGAAATCTTAGAGGTTGAAAAAAAAAATAGTCATATAACTACAAATAAAAACCATAAATTTAGTGGTTACACAAGAAAAGAAAAAAAAACGTGTGTGTGCATATATTATATATGTAGACATTCAAATGTTAGAACAATCAAAATATAATAAAAATCATTTTATTGGACCAAAGCTATCCACATATAAAATCTTACTTTCAATTGCAAGTTTGCAACCGTCTTGCGCTCTCTTTTATGGTCTTTCTTTCTTTTATGATTTGAGTATCATTTCTCTCTTTTATGGCCTTTCTTTCTTTTATGATTTGAGTACCATTGTTCATTCATTAAGAATTTTATTTTTACTTAATTTAACTTATTTCTATTTTGGTCTATCAGAGGAATACTTATACAAGGATCAAATCAGCGGGTGATTTTGTCAATCATTTTAATTCCATTTCAAAATTAGAACATGAAATTATAAAATATTGATTTAGATAAATGTCTTTTTATTCCGATATATTGTTGTTGTTTTTATTGTAGGATATGTTGCATATACTCTGTAAAATAGTTAATAATATAGTATGTCTTAATTGTTCATTGTTTTCTGAGGCAAAATAGAGACTAAAGTTACTCTATGGAGTATGTCTTAATTATTCCTTGGTTTTTGTGGCAGGATAGAAAACTCCAAAAATCATTAAATTAAGGTGAGAAGATGCCTCACACACACAAGATAGAAAATTTCAAAAACCGTTGGTTTCTGAAACTATCCTTTCAATCTAACAGTTCCAAGAGACAGTGGATTACTAGGAGTCAATTGTTTGTCTTGAGGTATTTGTTATCCACCGTCACTTTTGATCCATCAGACCTGTAAATTTAACAACATTTGTATCATGTAAAGAAGCATGGTATATGATTATTAAAACTAATCTAGCTCACTGCACTCTCCGTAAAATAGGTGAAAAAAATACAAATTTTTGCAACAAAATCAAATACCATAGTGAAGTCCTATGCTCCCACAAAATCAAGAAAGGTGTGGAAAATTTGTTTCTCACCTACTGAATGATGTCATTCAATTTAAAATTGGGGTGGAAGATAGACAACTATGAGTGAATGTTACTAACCGATGTTTTCAGTTCCCCGAGATTTGAACCGAAATTACAGTCTCTTTAAAAATGCTTTGCAAATTTCATTAGTCACTAATTTTTTTAAACTTAGGCTGAACAAAGCTTTTTATAAATCTTTTAGACTCACTAGATTTTTATTATATTCTTTCTTAAGCCTCTCAAAATAAGAAAAGAGGGGTCTTAATGTTTTTTTGGTGTCATGTGGCATTAATATCCACTTAAGCAAGACATGCTTATAGATTCTAAATTGTTATAATTGCCCTATATCACATCTTATAATGTGAGCTTGCTTACTTCCATCTAGGTTGTTGGTTGTGTATTCATTCAAACAAACCACCTTTAGATAATACATGCAAGCAAGAATCCGAAATTTAATATAAAGATATATAAACTACTATGATTGAAGAAAAAAATAGTGTGCCTTCAAAATTGAAGATTCAAATAAAGCTTTTTTCGGTTGTTGATTTTTCTCCATAGAAGACAAAATTTTACCTTCTTTTATAAGGGTTACAAAAATTGCAACACAAGTTTGTAGAATACAACTTCTTGCATTGAATGATTTGGAAGTCCATGTGATATGTCTTGAAGGTTTACTTTCAAGATTGAAGATAAACACTAACATGTGGTTTAGACCATGGATTTTACAACAACCATGCCTCAACATATTATTCCATTTCATTTCCATCCCTTAAATTACAAATATTAACATTTATTAATTATATGTTTCTATTTAAATATTTGTCTCTAATTATATTAAAAGTAATTCATCTTTTCAATTTATAACAATTTTTCAAATGTTGTTTGTACCTAAAATTGTGATATTTCTATCGGTCACCATATTACATATTTATGTGAATTATTTATTAACTAAAATATTTTGAACACGTATTATAATCAAACCCGTGCAACGCACGGGCTTCCACCTAGTAATATGTAAAAAAATCTAGTTTCTTTTGTATTGGCAATATCATTTTTAAATTTTTACAAATTGACGAAGGCCATATTGTTTAAGCCACATGAATTTTTTCAACAATTTAATGACATTATTGTATATAAGTATGTAGTGAATTAGTGATAGGGATGAAGCGTTACATTTGTGATGTATCCATATTTTACGGTTTATTGCTTTCCACACACTGTCTCAAAGAACCACTATCATATCACCTTGTATGTCTTTGATGTCCTCAGAGTGCTCCTCTATTTTCTCCTTAAACAAAGCTAAGAAATAACAACCATTGGCTTTCACAAAAACATTTTTTTGACAATTATTCAATACCTAAACAAAAGTTACAAGGAAAAAAGAAAATGTTGTCCTTAGTGATTGAAACTTCAAAGAAAATGAAGAAGAAACGAAACAAGATAATCTAGACAAGTAAATAACAGAAAGAGAGGGTTGATTTTGGATTGTCAACATGGTGCGTTTTAGCATGCCAAAGCCAGCAGCACCATCTGTTTGTGGTGAAAAGTTGACTAATCTCATTTTTTCAGTAGCAAAAAACTTTATTCTATTTATAGCTATGGTGATTATGTGCAATGGTTTGCATTTTCTGACAAAGCCTTATTCACATCCTCGAATCACTTCTGACATACTTGTAAGTTTCTATATCTCAAATTGGTTTATCATAGCAGTTGAACTTCCTTGCTACAATTCATTGACATGCTTTGTACATATTTTTCGTTATGCTGCATATGATTGTTTGGAGTTTGAGATGTCAACATAGTCGGGATCTCTTTCTCCGATAATGATGTCTCTGCTTGAGTAACCTTCTCTATAAAGCTTACTTTATTAGACAAAAAAATAGGATTTGAAAATGATTTTTTTTTTTATAATGATTATGATTTTTTTTTTCTCTTGTATATGAATGCAGGTAGGAATAGTTGTTGGAAACATAGGATTTGTACGTGGTCTATTTGAGAAATTCAACAAGACATTTGGATTTATAATTGATTTTGGTATGATGTGTTACATGTTTGCATTAGGGATAGAAATGGACCCTTATATACTATTACAAAAACCACCAAGACATGTTAGAGTTGCTTATCCAGGAATTTTCATAACAATCTTACTAGCAATTATTTTCTCCCCTTTTGTAAGTTACTTCCCAAACAGAGAAAAATTATTAGAATTCACAACAGCTCTTGCCCTTCTACTAGCTAGTACAGGTTCGCCTGTGTTGACGCGTTTACTAACACAGCTCAAAATCGGAAAGTCAGATATCGGGAAGCTTGCAATCGCGACTGCAATGCACTCGGATTTTTTTTGCTACTTTTTACTTTCCATTTGTTACATACTCGTTCCACTACCCGAAGTTTGCGATGATTTGACCCTTGATATTGAGAATAAAAAAAAGATCAGAATGGGTTTTGTAGTTTTGGGAGAAGTAGTATTCACACTATTAGTTTCGCCGTTTTTTATGAGTTGGGTTGATAATGAAAATCCAGAAGGTAGACATATGAAAGGTCCACATTTGATACTTTCACTTGCATTTGTGGTGTTAATGTGTGCCTCTTCAGCATTAAATGGTTTTAGTCCAATTTTAAGTGCATTTTTGGTAGGTGTTTGTTTTCCTAGGGAAGGTAGGGTTTCAAAATGGGTTATCACCAAAATCAACTATTTGTTGAATACAATTTTTTTTCCAATTTTTTTCTTGTGGGTTGGGTTTGAAGCTGATTTGAGGCAGTTTGAGGCAGGTAATATTAACACATGGACACAAATACTTCTGCTTATAGTTTTGTCAATAATTGGAAAAGTTGGTGGTGCACTTGTTTCTGGTGCAGTAGAGGGATTTCGTTGGCCTGAAGCAACTGCAATAGGATTGCTTCTTACTACAAAGGGTCATTTGCATATCTACTTGGCTGTCAAAGTGGTAAATCCTTATGTTTTTTTTTTTCTTTCTAATTTTGATTTTCTATCATGCACATGGTACTAACATGAACTAATAAACATAAGAATATAGATTATAGATTCCATATTTTATACTATTTTCATCTTGGATTTTTGAAAACAGATATATCATTTTCAGAATGAGAAAATAGGCATTGATTGTTGTTGTGTATAACACAAGTCACTTAAAAGATAAATACCTATGAAACACCAACACGGTTACTTCAGTATCATATAGGCTCATTCATATCTTGTTCTTAATCATATTAACAGATGGGTTGTGGTAATGCAACGAGTAAGTCCACGGCCATTGGGATGATATTGGCAATCTTTTTCACTGTTTTGTACATACCATCAGTCATAGCACAAATCATAAGACGTGCAAGGAAAAAGGT
Organism: Medicago ruthenica; assembly: GCA_018208015.1. NCBI lineage: Eukaryota > Viridiplantae > Streptophyta > Magnoliopsida > Fabales > Fabaceae > Medicago > Medicago ruthenica. The sequence continues at coordinate 109,087 of WNNG01000089.1, forward strand.
ACCTACTCATCGCTTAGCGCTTCAATCACTCGATCCATCGAGCGAACTAAGGATCCTCTTATGTGTTCATGGACCTCACAATGTTCCTGCTTCCATAAACTTTATGGAGATTTCAAAAGGGGAAGCTGATCCTGGTATTCTAGTATATGTCACTGATATGATAGAACTAACAGACGAAATATCGGCAACTTTAGAGAGGGATGAAGGAGTGCACACAGAAACTGTAGAAGACAAAGAAGTAACAGATGCATTCCAAGCTCATGTTTTAGATAGTGGTGAAGGTATTACATTGAAAAGAACCATGGCACTGTCAACAATTAATAACATGCCACAAGAGATTTGTATTTTAGCAGAGGACTTGATGATTGCCCTTGTCATATTACCATTCCATAGGAGACAACGTCAGGATGGAACATTGGATAGTGGTAATCAAGGGTTCAGATATGTGAACAGAAAGGTAATGTCTTTAAAACTAGAGTTGTCATATTTTGACACAAATTTTACAAAAAACAACAATAATTTGGATGGCTATCGCAATTCAAATTTGTGGTTTGGTTAATTACGTTAGATGGATGACTAATGAATATAACAAAGTATCATAACTCGGTAATCATTCACCAAACGTAATTAATCACGATTTTCAGTGTATATTTGAACACATGGAAATCATAAATAGTCATAATTAGGATGGTTAGTGAGTATCATTTATATTTAAACACCTGAAAATTGTGGCGAATGAAGTTCAAAATTGTGGTTAATGACCACATATTTGAAATGCTTTAAACATCCAAATTATTGTCAAAATATCATTATGTCAAAACTAAAAGTTATTATCTCCATTAGATACCAATAAGAGTTAGACACTTATATAGGTTTAATATGGCATCATTTTCAGTACATGTAGCTAACCCTATAGATAATATTGTTTTGAACAGGTACTAAGAAGTGCCCCATGTTCTGTTGGGATTCTAGTAGATAGAGGCTTTGGATCATTTGAACATTTATCAAGAAGTCAAACAACAGTAAATGTGGCAGTCATATTTATTGGTGGAAAAGATGATAGAGAAGCACTTGCCTATGCCGGCCGTGTAACTCAACATCCAGCAGTAAAGCTCACTGTAATAAGATTCCTAGTAGATACAAGTGCAGAGTCATCAAGATTAGTAGGATACAGAATCATCCTCCCTGACCAAGAGAAAGAGATGCAGTTAGATGATGAATGTTTTGCACAATTCTATGAAAAGCATGTGATAGGAGGCAGAATTGCATACATGGAGAAACATCTTGCAAGTGCTGCTGAGACATTCTCTATTTTGAAATCATTTGAAGGGCAATACTCATTGGTTATTGTAGGAAGAGAAGGAGGGGTGAACTCTATTTTAACAAGAGGTATGAATGATTGGCAACAGTGTCCTGAGCTTGGACCTATAGGGGATGTTCTTTCAGGACCAGATTTCTCAATGACTGTCTCAGTTTTGATCATCCAACAACATAGACTTAAAGGAGATATAGATGGATTAGATGAAGACTTTTCTATCATGTCATATAACAGGTTTTAGATGGTTAGAGATGGTAGCCATAAGAAGAAAAAAATAGAAAAAATGATATAGGTAGTGTAGAAGTAGAAACAACTGTATGTAGCAAACATGGAAATAGAAAACTGTTTAGTCAATTTTTTATATACGTACAGGTAATGATTCTGAAAAGTGCAAATGATGTGCAATTAATAATAGATAATCCACTCAACCATTCATTAAAATGATGCCAGTTAATATAAGGAATCTTCAAAATATATAAAAACTAACTTGTGACTAATTCAATTCAAATGTAAGTATCATAAGAGTGTGTTTGGATGCAGGATTTTTCATTGTAATGTAATTTTAAATTCCTCTATTAAATTTTATTGGTTGAATAATAAATTTGGAGAATTTTCAAAATGAAGAAATTTTATAAAGAATTTTGTCAGTTAAATAAAGAATTTTAAATACCACCTAAAAACTAAGAATTTTAAATTCCTTCCTTGCTCAAAACATTGGGAATTTTAAATTGACGCTTATAATTCTTTCAGTTTAGCAAATCGGTCCCACCAAAAAAGAAATGATAGTGAGATAAATAAAATTTAAATCGAGATTAAAGCAATAGGTGGTAAGTAATGTGTGGGAAAATATATGCAGCTCTCCGATTGGAGGCAGAACTGCATACATGGAGAAACATCTTGCAAATGCTGCTGAAACCTTCCTTATTTAAAATCATTTGAAGGGCTTAGGTCATTGTAGGAAGAGAAGGAGGGTGAACTCTGTTTTAACAAGAGTGTCTCTATGACTCTCAGTTTTGATCATACAGAAACACATAGATTAAGGAGAAATACTTGAAATAGATAAAAAAAATAGAAAGATGGATAGGTAGTGTAGCAACAATTGTATGTAGCAACAAAGAAATAGAAAACTCATGAGTCAGTTTTGTGATATACATGCAGGGATTCTGAAAAGCGTAAATGATGCATAATTAGTACTATATAATATATAAGAAATAAGAAATCCTCAATATATACAAAAACTAACTTCTGAACAATTTAATTCAACGAATAGAAAAAATATGGTTAGAGTCATAAATCTGATTCATTCATGCAAACTCATTCAAGTTTAGAGACATCAAACTAAAATGAAAATCTGCAAGACACAGATCAAAGTTTTACAGAATAACAGCACAGCAGCCACCATCTAGTTTCACTAATTCATATAATTCCAACTACATTGTAATGCAATCAAACGAATAGTCTAGTCGTCGTCTTCTTCAAAATCTGATAACTCTGCATCCTCATCATCAGACTCATTGTCACTCTCAGATTCGCTCACTACATATTTCATTTGAGTACGACTGGCCCTCTGAGGTCTAGCCCTTGCTGGCTGTGGTGCAATCTCAACCTCCTCATCCTCTGCAGTAGGAGAGTTAGAAGTAGAGCCCTCAGACAAATCTGCAATTGGACTTATATCCATGTTAGCAGCTTTGCCCAATATAGAACCACTTTTCTTGTTAAATGGTGACTCCCTCATTTTTCTCACTTTCTTCTCTGGTGATGTACCTGTAGTTTCAGCTGGCTGCAACATATCAGTTAGCAATTTTTGACCCAATGTTGGTTTGCTGCCTACATTTCTTTTCTTGGGAGCTGCAGCTGCTTTTGCAGGTGGTTTGGGATTTTGAGCAGCAGGCTTTCTCCCTCCCTTCTTAGCCGGGGCAGCCTTCTCTTGAACTTCAAACTCGTCATCCTCAGCAGCAGCCTTCTTGGCATTTTGAGCAGCAGGCTTTCTCCCACCCTTCTTAGCTGGAGCAGCCTTTTCTTGAACTTCGAAGTCGTCATCGTCATCTTCAACATCATTAACTTCATTATCGCTGTCTGATTCCAACACTATGGTATTTGACTTCTTTTTAGCACCACCCCTTTTGTTAATCTGTCTCTTCCCAGCAGGCGGCACAGGGGGTTCTTCACTTTCCATGGCTGTGGAAGAAAACACTAACATCAATACTAGGTGTAACCATATGTACTATATATGTACAAGCGTCGAAAATTAATTGATGATTCAGAACACATTTAACTAATTCATCCCAAAAAATTAAAATTTACCTTGTGACTTTTCACCAGATGATTCTAAGTTATACACAGCTAGGCGTTCTTGAAGAGATAGAATTTCGTCATCAGCTTCCTGACGATATATATAGCACAAGTGTAAGTGCTAAACATGATTGGAAGAAAAACATGCAATACAAGAAATTGTCAGTCGACATACCTTCTGAGCATTCTTCTTAGAACCTGCTCGTCCTTTTGGTTTTGCAACTTCAACTGGTTTTACAACTTCAACAGCATTCTCTGATGATGCAAATTAAGACAGTTCATACCCGAATGGATGTCAAAATTCAAAAAATTACACATAATATTAATAGTAATTAATTATAAAACAACTCAGGTTTACCAATTTCCATTGAAGAATTGTCATTCTCTGGCTCAACATTGTTTGCTTTCTTAGTATTCTTTCGTGGCTGTGGTGGCTTTTTTGCAGGTTTTGTAGCCAAACGATTCTTTTTATTTGACATGCTTGATCTCTTTTGACCCTCTTCTGCCTCTTTTCTATCGAGCTCCTGAAACACAAGTGAAATATAAATATGAATAAAAGAAACTAATAATACAGACATTCATTATTTTAAATACAACTAAGCAAAATAAGTAATTGTCTTACATCAAGTTTCTTTTCAAGCTCATCTAGATCCTTCAACCACAGTGACTTTGATGGAGTTCCCATCAAAATCTCAAACTCGTTTTCCTTGTCAGCCTTTTCATCTAGCAGCTTCTGAACACTTTCAAGGGTCAAAGTACCAATAGGCAAGGATAAAAGATACTCGTAGTCACCCCATGTTGCTCCTTCAACACTGACAGACTTAGATGCAATTTCCTGCTCACCAACTTCCTGATCTTCCGAATTGTCATCATTAGCCCCTGCAACTTGTGGTTCTGCAGATTTACCTTTCTTCGGGATGGGAGTAAAACCTTTCTGCTTCAGCTCAATCAACAATTCAGCTCTTTTCCGGTTGCTCACGACAATTTCACCACTTACAACCCCTAATATGAACCTAACTTTGTTGTCTAAAATCAACAGAAGTCGTTCAAGGTTGGCCAGTATATATATCTGCATAATTGCACAACTTTAATTTCAGTTCATATATTAATCGGTACAAGATATAGAGAAAAAACCACATAATTGCCACAATAATTCACCTTTCTCTTCTCATAATACTCCAGCCGAAGTGGATAGAACTCTTCAAGAACTGCATTAGAAATGACACAAAAAAAGTGAGTGGTAGGAAAAACATTACATAATATTGTGATTCAAAAATTATGCATAGAGAAGGGTATACTTTGTTCTGGGGTGTCAAATTTCTTAATTTTTCCCTCTGCATCAAAAAGATGCATGTTGCTTGTGCTAATTGTGCTGGTCAATTTAAATTTCTTGAACAATCCTTCTTGCATTATTGCAGCTACTTTTTCTGCCTTCATCCTGACTTCAATGTCTACGATTGCATCATCCCCATTTTGCTTAAAATCCTGCAAAAAAGAAAATTTACATATGAATACGGCATAAGTTATCCTATGGTGTGTTTGGTGAGAAAAGTATAGATCTTATTACTTCAATGAGAGGATCCTTCACATTAGGCGCCCCTTCAGTTGTTAGTTCAAGGAACTGCTTATAATCTTGAGTCCACTTTCGAATAGGAAGCTCCGTGATTCTGAAAGTTTGATCATCTATTTCCTCCACTGAGCCATTGACTAAATAGCCTCCTTCCTTGGCGCTTTTCTCAATGGTTCCTCTGAATCCTTTGTACCATGGATCCATTGGCACCATTTCCTCGTCATTCAACAAACGTCGAACATTGGCAATAATTTCTCGTGGATTATAGTTAGGAATGTAAGAACTCCAACCTGTCCCAATTCCCTCACTACCATTGACAAGAACCAAAGGAATAATTGGTATGTACCTGTGTGATGACAAGCAGGATTTGAATCAGCTCTATGTCAATAAGGTTCCTTAGTTGTTACATACGAATCACAATCAAAATAACCGTTGAAAGGAAAGAGAAACAAAATACCAGTTTGGTTCAATGGACCTCCCATCCTCATTCAAGTATTCAAGAAGCTTATCATCATCTGCATGGAAGAGGCTACGGGTTACAGTATTTAGCTGAGTGTAGATGTATCTAGAACTTGCATGGTCTTTTCCACCCTGAAAGAGCAAATAGTTCGGTAAGTGATGTTTAAGAAAGAAACATGGTGAATACAACAAAAAAAAAAACTACGCCGGTTCATCTCACCAAGTTACGTGTACCAAATTGACCGTTAGGTGTGAGAAGATTGATATTGTTGCTGCCCACAAAATCCTGTGCCATTCCAATAATTGTGCTAGCAAGACTTTGTTCACCATGGTGATAAGCAGAATGCTCAGACACATAACCAATAAATTGGCCAACTTTTACTTCTTTGGACAAATTTTTCTTAAATGAGCAGAAAAGAATCTTCCTTTGACCAGGTTTAAGGCCATCAACCATAGAGGGAATGGACCTTTGGAGATCTGCCCTTGAGAACAATATAAGCTCTTTGTCCACAAAATCCTTGTAGCTTATAAGTTTGGCTTCATGATCACGACAAGTACCGGGCTGTCACATCAGAGAATGGTAAACTGTATGTTAAATATACACCCTAGAAGAGTACGCTTGTGTAAACAGATTCTCATATTTGTAAAAATCAAACCTCAAAATTACGCATCCAGATCTTCCTATCTTCAGCTTTTTTCTTACTGAATGCCTAGCTCAATTGCATTTCCATCGAGTTCATTTTCCCAAATGAAGTCTTTTCTGTGCTTATCAAGATCTTTAAAGTACTCTCTTCCTTCCTGAGGAGTACTTGTACCCAACCCCTATACAAACAACAAAAACAATTAGCAAACACTGAGAGGAAGAATTATAAGGGTAAAATTTAATTTGGCATGAAGAAAATCTAAAAAGGATCAAATCAGCTCAAACTAGCAACCGTTTCATGTGTCGCGGGTTGTAGAGCCATGGCAGTAATAACAGAATTATACTTTGTTCAAATTATTTTAATAAATAAATGTCCAGAATAATTCATGAAACATATTTAATTAGTTTTATTTTCAAAAAGCAAAATTTAGTGATAAAAACTCAGCCATTATATGAGCAAAATGTACACAGATTATATGATGCATAACCGACATTACAACATTTTGGCCCCAAAAAACAAGTCAACTTTACAGCACCAACAAGCAAACCAATCTACTAATAGTGCAGGCAAAGGGTGATATGCAGAAAAAATACACCATGGAAGCAGATATATCCCTTCTGATGTAGAACACACACTAAAAGAGGCTGGAAGCAAGCTTAAACAAAAACTGATGCCAACCTCTTCGAGTCGCACCAACAGACTAAAATCTGCCCATAGATGTCAGGAAAACAGGCTAGAAATAGTTCCCAATCAGCCCCCGTATAGTGGTTTATACTAAAAGTTATAATTGTAAAAATATATGGAGGTTCTCCATGCTCACAACAACTAACCTTATAGTACTTTATCCCCCAAGCATTTGCACTGTTCCCCAATCTTTCTCTCCACGCATCATATTCTGGCATGGAATAAAATGACAATTTTGTCCCATTTTTATGAGAAGCCTGCATAGCAAAATAAATGTATCTCATCATAAAAAAGAGAGAAAGGGATAAATGTAGAGATCAGAACAGAAAGGGATCTATTACTCAACGGTATGTACAGCTCAGAGTTTTCATTATCAAATATACAACATACAGCATTAATAATACTAACCCTTATAATGGGAGTGGTAAACTCAACCATGAAAGATGGAACTTTAAGCAGTGATGGCCAGAATGAATGAATGAAGTTTATCAATAGTCCTTTGATGTGAGAGCCATCATGATCCTAAATCACACATAAAGATAAGCTATTAAAATCCCGGGGTAATAAGAAAGCCATACATAGAACATAATCATGCCTCATCATATCCGATTGTCATCGAACATAAGTTAAAGCATTAAAATACTATGATTTTTCAATAACTCTCACCTGATCAGCCATAATCATCAAATGACCATATCTCAAAGACTTCACATTCGTGTACTCTTTGTTTTGCTGCAGTCCAAGAATCTTCTTTATATTTTGAATTTCTTCGTTCTCCATTACCTGTTTATTGCTAGCGTCCCGCACATTGAGCAATTTGCCTCTCAATGGAAACACACCATAGTGGTCTCGACCCACAACAGAGAGCCCAGCCATCTTCATGAAAGATAAAAAATTGTCAAATTAAGTCAAGTTTTTTTTATTCTTTGTATAATAGTAGGAATTTGTAGTTGACTTTAATTAAATATGAAATGACTATATGCTTCTATCTTTTCATTGTGTACTAAAACGAAAAATGTTCAGACCAAACTTTGAAATATATTTTTACTATTTGTATTTGTTTATAGACAATAGATAACTTACAGCAAGAGCCTTGGCAGAATCTCCCTCTGTCAATATCAAAGTACACTTATCAGAGTTCTTTCCGCCAGCATCATTGGCATCCTCAAGCTTTACAATCCCACGAAGCCTCTGAGTCTTTGTTCCATCAGTTTTTTTCAAATCTTTACTTTGCTTAAAATCTGCCCATGATAGGAGGGTGTCCACTATTCCAGATTTTTCAACTGCAGAAATTTACAATACATAGTGTGAAACACCATTTCCTGTTAATCAATCACATTACAAGAACACAAATGAGGAGCTACTAACCATCCTTCAGCATCGATTCTGGAACATCACATTTCGAACCAAAACTAGCTGGTTTAGTTGTCAGTGTCTCCTTGGTTTGAGAATCAAAAGCAGGGTTGTCAATCAGAGCATTGACGAAAACCCACAAATGATTCTTCACAGTGTGAGCTTTCACATTGGCATCCTTCTTCTTCTTATTCACTTTGTTCATTATATAGGTAGTAATCTGATTGGTGATGTAATCAACATGAGTCCCACCCTTGATTGTAGCAATGGAGTTAACAAAGCTGACCTGGTGGAAAAAAAAAATTAAGGCATGTAAGACAAGAAATTAACATCAATGAACCTGCAAGTTACACTATACTATAGAAGGTCACTAGTCACCTGTTGAAACTGCCCATCACTTAGACTCACGCAAATCTCCCACCTGTCACCTACTTTGGTATGAGTCCTAATAACAAAACCCAAGTCATGTCAGATAAAAACAAAGGAAAATACACCAACCCACGCGCAGATTGAGTTCTCAACTACACATCTCTATAGCAACAAACCTTGGCAGGGGAGTGGGTTTGGACTTCTCAGCACATTTCAGGAAGAGCTCAGCATAATCTTTGAAAGACTTAAAACGAATCACTGTACCGTTGAGTTCAACCTTAACAGTCTTTCCAAGGCACCCTGCCATGTCCAGTACACGCTTTTTCATCAAAGCTACAACGTCCTCTTCAAGATAGGTCATTTTAAACTTCTCCAAGTCAGGCTTAAAGGTCACTTTGGTCCAGTTCTCATTAGCTTTACATTTGGTTATCACTGGCTCAGACTTCTTCCCCATATTGTTTGTGAACACCTTCATAACACAAAAATTTAACCCAAACAGATTCATTAACAGTCCAAAAACTCATACACAGAAGATGAACTTAAAGTATCCAAGAATAGGCTCTTTGATAACAAACAAAGCAACAAGACATTTCCATCAAATGAAAGCAAAATTAAAACAAACATCCGAATAATTCTGCAATGTTAGCACCAAAATGATAGCTCTTACTGAGCACTAGCCGAAACAATGAAAGCACCAAAATCAAAAACCAACAATTCAAACAAATATTGCAATGATACTGGTTTGTTAACACAAAGATGATAGCAGAAATGTAAAATTGAATATCAACCTAACAATAGTCAAATATTCCAAACCATTTCCTTCAAAATACAAACTGTGACAGGATTCTAAACCCACTATTAATATACCTAACTTTACGCATGAAATGCAACAATTCTATATTGTGTGCACTAAAATTGAGTCACCTATTGAACATATACCAAAATATCATCAAATCGACAAAAACTTAAGTTCATTAATCAAACTCTACAATATCTAGCATGATCCTACAACAACAAATTCAAATTCAGTTCATCATCTAAAAAGTTAAAAACACTAGCAAAATCCTATATCAACATATTCAATCCCAGCTCATTTCACCATACATTAAAAAGTAAAAACCCTACCAAAATCCTAAATCAACAAGTACAATTTCAGTTCATAACACCATTCATGAAAAAGTAATTACCCTAGCAGAATCTTGAATCAACAAATTCAATTTTAGTTCAAAGCACCAAACATTTATTAAAAAGTAAAAACCCTAGCAAAATCCCAAATCAACAAATTCAATTGCTTATCATAATAACATCAAACCCTAGCAAAATCATAAATCCAAAAATTCCTTTGAAAATCCACAAAATCATAAATCTACAAACACTAAAAACACTAGCTGAATCCGAAATCAACAAATTCAAAATCAATTCCAATTCACTACATCAAAAATTAAAAATCCTACCAAGATCCTACATCCAAAAAATAAAAAAATCAAACAAATACAAATAAAACTCAAGAAAACCAAATCCACCTCTAAAATCAACAACAAAATCATTTTCAGTTCATACACCAAACACTAAAAACCCTAACAGAATCATCATATATATCCACAAACTTGATGTTCAATTGACAGCGCCAAACACCTAAAAACCTTAGCAGAACCCTAAATCAACAAATTCAAAATCAATTTCAGTTCACAACGTCAAAAGCAAAAAACCCTAGCAAGATTCTAAACCAACAAAAAAAAATCAAAAAATTCAAATAACAACTCAATAAAACAAAATTACCGAACAATTAACAAATCAAAAACCAAATCCACCGCTAAACTCAACAACAAAATCTTCAACAAAAAAAATCAAACAAGAAACGAATGACTACCTGCTTATACTTCTTCAACCTCCGTCCATCAGCAGTTTCAATAACAAACTCAGTAGAAAAAATATTCGTGAGCTTAGCACCATAACCGTTTCTTCCACCAGTAGTTTTCTTCACATTATCATCATAATTACTACTCGTAAGAAGATGACCAAAAATCAACTCCGGAACATAAACCTTCTCTTCTTGATGAATCTCAACCGGAACACCGTCACCGTTATTGTAAACAGAAACTGTATTCGCTTCAGGATCTATCGTTACTTTCAACGAATCCATGGATGGATCTCGCTGCTTGTTATCAGCAGCATTGACGAGAATCTCGTCGAAGATTTTGTAGAGACCGGGGACGTAGGAGATTGAACGTTGAACCATTTCATCGTTTTCGTAAACCCAGAGATTTTGAGTGTGTTTTTCAATTGAACCGACGTAGGTATCGGGACGGAGGAGAATGTGTTCGAGCTGTGTTTTCTTTTGGTACATTTCTTCGATTGTTTTCGAAGGAATGTTCGCGGTGGTGTTTGGTTGGAGAGGACGTTTTTCCATGGTGGTAGTGTGGTGGTTGACACGGAGGTAGTGTCGTCGGAGAGGAAGATTTTAGAGAGAGAGAAAGTTGAAATGAGAAATGAGTGATGTCGTGAGGGATGGAAATGAAAGAAAGGGTTTGATTTATTGAAAATGGAAGAAAGAATCTAACGGTTGTTTTTGGGGTTTGAAATTTGAATCAAGGGTTTGAAGCGGGAGAATGAAATTTGAACGAGATTTTGTTTCAGTTCGGGTATTTGGATTCGGGTTTGGGTGATTCGTTAGATTGTAACGTTCGTTTGTGTAACTGTGACTGAATTTACCGGGTTTGGATCGGATCTTGTAGTAATGGATGCGGGTGGGTTTGATCAATCACATGTCACGGGTTGGTCAAAAGAAGATACTGGAAGAAGTGTATGGTGTGGTTTACGGAAATTGATTTTGAACCGGTGTGTTGGTTTTGCAGCTGTGAAAAATATATAGTTTTGATTAAAGTTTATTTTTAGGATTTCATAGATTTTCATCAATAGAGTATCTTCTTCCTCAGAAAAAAATCACTAGAGTATCTTTTGAAGTATATTAGGTAATAAATGTGAATATTTTAACAATTAGGATTAGAATTTTGGTTGGTAGCAATTTTCTTTTTTAACTTATATTCATTTATTTAAATGAATAGATTACATGATATCACATAAATTCAGTCATTAAGAATTTTTTTTTAGTCAAAAGGAAAAATAAAATAAATAAAAAGAGAGAGATACAAAGATTGGAGACATAAAATCTGACTCAGGTACAACCCAAATGGAATACATCAATAAAAACAAATTTAGTGGATCAACCCTAATCTATCATAACAAAAATTCACTAGTCACGGGCGCAACTCAGCGAACCCGCGTACGGGGCGCGAAACCAGGTTACAAAAAATATGAGAAGTAAACCTTTGTTAATAACAGTTAAATTTTAAAAACGGTGAATGGATCGACCGCCAACACGGTATCAAAATCCAAGTACCAACAGTCTCGTGAACAAAACAGCAAGCATAATAGCTCTTTCAAGCATCAAATACCAGAGTATAGGCATACAAGACGACTTGAAGCCTGCAGATCTCAACAAACCTGAAAACATCAAAGAGTCGAAGCAGTCAAGCCACCAAACACAACGGGATTCAAACATACGCGTAAGAACTCAGATCGAGGGATGAGTCTAATACGTTAGTAACTAGACCATTTCAGATTAACAGAACATACGCTTTCGGGTTTATAAAACCAAACCACATAAAAAATAGGCCAAAAGTCTTCGACCACCCAATCTCTGATCACCACCAACAACCCAAACAAACACCAACCACCAGACACAGCAGCTCTGCCTACCAACCAACCTTCGGCGTGGACAAGAGCCAGCACCAAAAGAGGGCGTACCAACCCAAACTAAAAACACAAAACCAAGAAGCCAGAGACCCTACGAAAGCAAACAGCCCACCAATGACGGATTACTGGCGAACCGAAACAGCCGACGAAAATAAAACAAAAACCCAAGCCTTTTGACGTTGAGACCATACGGCCCACCAACCCACAAATCTGGAACCGAAGCAAACCGCCGCAACCTAAAACTTTCAAACCGTCGACAAAGGATTGATCTTCCATAAACGTCGACGAAGAAACGCCGGCGAACAGAGAACAACACACATTAGGATGATGGCGGAAGAAGGAAGCAGAGAGTGAAGGTGGGACCGGCTGTCGAAAAGGATGGTAAAATGGTGTTGCGAAGGACGGAAGTCACTCGTCGCAACACCACACAAGGCGGCTACATCACAAAACAAAGGTTTGGATCGGTCGGGGAGGTGAGAAATGAAGGCGGTTTGAAAAAAAAAACTAGAGAGAAGGCTGAGCGCTGTAGTTACAGAGAGTAAGAATAAAAACGATAAATGTTTGAACAAACTCACAACACATTTTAATAGTATAAATACACGAACGAAAACTTAAAATATGTGAAAATCACTTATTTAATTAAAAGAGAAAGGAAAAAAATAACAATTTGGATGGTGGTTTTGGATAAAAATTTATCATCTTTGATAGTTCAGGCAGAAGAAGAAAAAGAAAAGTGATGACGACTAGGGTTTAACAAGGAGAAAATGAAGAGCTGGACATATATTCATTTATATTTGGATACATGAAAAAGGTATTTTTATAAATTTATTTTTTGATAAATTCTTAGATATCTTGGAGTTTGGTAGGAAATTGGTACCTTCTAGATAAAATTTGTTTAGCATTTGAAGTTTTTTAAAAATAAATGAATATGAAAATATAACATAGTATTGATTGATTGGATTATAGGTACATTTCCAACGAAACCACATGGGTCCCATTGTATTCACCTAATTTTTTTCTTTATTTTAAAAAAATGGAAGAAGAAACAATTATTGTTAATAACGATGATACTAATTACTATTTTACAACTATTTAGGATGGGATTTGAATCATGTCTACTTAGTTTACAAATTCAAGCTCTTACAGGCCAATTTGATGGACACGATACACAAGGATAACTCTTTCAAGTAATGCTTAAAAGGGAAGCTTTATATGCAGAGAGTTTTATCTTGATCATGTCTGCAATAGGCAGCAAGTGAGACCTTTTAGGTTTCCCTTTGAAAATAGGAACCCTTAAATAGGTAAATGGAAGAGAGCCTTTGTTAAGCCTATTAAATCAGTAATGTGATCAATCCTTGCAGTTAAAATAGATCCATAGAAGACTGTAAACTTTGAGGGATTTATAATATGACCAGATGCAAGTGCATAAGAATTGAAAAGTTGCATTAGAGCCTGAATAGAGAAAATTTTACCTTTACAACAGATCATTATATCATCAGTATATAGAGAATGAGAAGGTACAAAGTTTGATCTAGATTCTTTGATTAATTCTAACTTTCTTTGCTCCACAAGTTTGGTGATATTCCTGCTTAAAACATCCTCGGCAATACAAAAGAGAAGAGGGATAGGGGGTCACCCTATCTCACTCCTCTTTTACAATGGAAATAGCCATTTTTCTTACCATTGATAGAAATATAGAGAGTAGCTGATTTGAGAATAATATGTATCCAAGAGAAAAACCTCTCATTAAATCCAAACTTTCTTAAAACACTGAGAAGAAATTTCCATTCAATAGTATCAAAGGCTTTTGAAATATCCACTTCGAAAGCCAAGTTTCCTGTAAATGCTTTTTAATGAAGATGGTTGCTAGCTTTAGAGGTGACACAAATGCAATCTATAATGTTCCTGCCCTGAATAAAGCCTTTTTTTTTGGAGAAATAATGCTATTCAAAATTGGAGATAATCTGTCAGCCAAGATTTTAGAAATAATCTTGAATTTGAAATTATCTAGAGCTATAGGTTTGTATTTTCCTACAGTAATTGTATCGGGAACTTTAGGAATAAGAACTACGGTGTTTGCATCAAAATTAGGAAGTATCCAATCTTTGGTGAAAAATTCCATTACAACATTGATAACCTCCACTCTCACAATGTCCCAAAAACTTTGAAAGAAAATTGCTCGAAAGCCATCAGTGCCTGGAGCTCCATCCTTGTTCATAGCTAGCACCACATTATGAATTTTTGTTGGAGTTGGTATCCTGGTAAGCAAAATGTTCAGATCATCATTAATCAAGTATGGAATGGTATCATCAATCATGTGACTAACCTGCAAATCATGCACATAAAAGTTAGTAGAAAAAATATTTTTAAAGTGATCAGTTATATGACTTGATATTTACTAGGGATCAATAAGCATGTTTTCCCCGTCCTTGATAGACTTTATGAGTTTTGAGGTGTTTTTTTATTTTGGTCGGTCTGTGAAAGTACTTAGTGTTTATGTCACCATCTGAGTGCCAAGCTACCTTAGACTTTTCTCTCCAGAATTCTTCCTCCTTGTCCAAGGTATGTTCTAAGAGTATTTGAGCTACTTTGTGTTGATCCATCAAAATATCATTGCTCTCAATCAAATCAATCTCATTTTGAATACCTGTGAGTTTCTGCTCAGCTTCTTTTACCATAGCATGGACATTTCCAAAGATAGTTTTGTTCCAAATCTTCAAATTCTGCTTCAAAATTTTCAATTTTTGGTTTAAAATGAACATAGGGAAACCAACTATGTTTTTATTCCAGCTTTCTTGTATTATTGTCTCGCAGTCTTCATGTTGAATCCACATTTGCATAAATTTTAACTGTGACATAAAGCTATTTTGGGATGTTTCAAAATCAAGTAAAGGAGGGAAATGATCTGATTTGTGTTTAATAAGAGTGGCAACATTCAGGGAGCTGCACAAATCCAATCATAACTGATTGCAAATAGCTCTATCTAATCTCCTCTCAGTATGTCTTTGTCATCTTCTACCATTGGACCAAGTGAACTGAACACCTCTTGTTGGTAAATGAAAAAGGTTGTTTGTGTCAGACCAGTCAAAAAAACTCATTCATAGGAGCTCTTGTAGGGGGAGCACCTCTGTGTTCATGAGAGCCTAATATGGAGTTAAAATCACCTATCGAACACCATGGAAGGTTTATTTGGTTTTGGAGGTTTTCAAGGGTAAGTCAAAGTTGTCTCTTATGTGTGTGATTTGTGGATGTATAGACAGCTGATAGACAAAAAGTGTTATTATTATCTACAGAAGTAAAAGTTACTAGTTGGTCATCAATAGATATAATGTTAGGGTTTAAGTGGTTAGAGCAAAAACACCAGAGGTTGGGGTTATGACTATCTCTAGAGTTGAAATCAAAAGGTTTAAAATGAAGTCTCTGAAACCAGTTTCTAGGAAAGTGATCAAAGTGCACCCAAGGTTCAGTTATGAATATGAAATTTGGTTTATAGGCTAAAATTAAGTTTTTGAGTGCTAACCTAGAAGGGGAGTTAGCAATCCCTTTAATGTTCCAAAATAAGCACTTCATTTGAAAGGTTTATTTGGAACCGTAGATCTGTGTCTTTTTCTTTATTGATTTCCTGGTAACAAGTTTAAAACCTGAGCTATCAATATTTGCTTGTACCTATTGTTAAATTTGCTGGTCAATTTTTGCTTCAGCTGCTAACCTTGTTGTAAATTCTGCTTGTTGCAATCTAATTTGCTCCTCATCAGCTTCTGCTAGGTTGCCTAGGATTCATGCAAAAACTTCATGTCATTTTGGATTATGGCGAGAGTTATTTGACTAAAACCTTCTGCTTCCCCATCCTGATGATCAGTTGTGTTGCACCTACAAATTCAGATGCCTGAGAGCTTTGATCTTCCATGTGAGAGTCATTCTCAGGGACATTCAGATTCCCTTCTGGTGCATCATGTTCCACCCCCTGCTAGGAGTGTTTTGCTCCACAGGAGTTGGAATCAAATTATTATTATGCTGAATAGTTTCCTTATTGTTAACCAAAACATCCTCCATAGGAGATTTCTTGCTTCAAATTTCCTTCTCTAAATCAACAATGATTGGCTCCTTGTTGGTCCATACTTTCTTCTGCACCTGAGTTACCAGAGGTTGCTTACAAGTTACTCTCTCATTCAAACTAATATTTTCTTCATTAGTTGCCTCCTTATTCTTATGTTCTTTCTTTGATTTTCTACAAACATTGACACTGTGTCCCACCATCTTGCAGTAACCACAGAAATCTGGCAAGTCTTCATATTCCAATTCTACAAAAAAATGCAAATCATTTTCTTTCAACCAACACCTCATATTTCAGCTCCTTTTATAGATCTAAATCCACAAGAACTCTGACAAAATGACCAAAAGTTCTTTCTAAGGCAGGCTTGCTTGTGATTGAATCAACACAGATAGGTGTTCCCACACTGCTTGCTATTGCAAACAAAATCTTCTTTCTCCAGTATTCTTGAGATAATCCATGGATTCTCAACCAAATTTGTGCAGAGGTATTAGATTGTAAGTTGGGACTGAAATCTTTGGTCCATGGAAATAACTTTAGTAAACCAGGTTCAATAGCCATGAACCAACATATCTCACTCTCATATCATCCTTAATAGATGAAAAGACAAACTCATATAAACCTTTCCCTAGAGATGTAACACCACAGGGACCTAGATCCTTCCAAATAGGCTTTAACTTCTCTTTCAAGGCAACAACAGTCAAAGGCGAATAACCTTTTGGCCAGATAATTCTTGCATGTAAATTGTTTTTGCATGCATCCAACCCTAATTCGTATTCATCATCAGACATCATAATCAAAACTTTATCACCTTTAACTGTAGGTTTAGATAGTTGGCTAGAAGGGATACCGCAAACATTAGATAGAACTTGAGCAAAGGTTTTTTGGGCTTTTGGTAGGTTTTGTGGTTTGGATGGAGGTGTGATCTTATTAGACTCAGAATCATCAAGGCATTTCTAGGGAATAATGATTGGTTTAGAGGTCAGGGGGTGAAATAGGCATGGCGGTCGAAGTAGTAGGCGAACCCATGAAGGTGGTGATGAATAGTGATTAAATCGCCAGAGCAAATATCAAGTCCATGTTCATTATTAAAAAAAAATTCAATTATATTTGTAGCATTATATATAAAACGTATAAAAAATATATTACATTAAATTAATAAGTAATATTAGAAAATAGTAAATTACAATGATCAAATTTTTTGTGAACATGAAGGTTTATACTAAAAAAACAAATTAAATTTATATAAGTGATTAGATTTGGCAATTGATTTAGTTTATACAAAAGAAAGAAAAATTCGACCTATTTTCACTAAAAGAAATAAAAATTATTTTTGTTAAGTTTTCTATTGTGTTAATTTGCAAATTTTTTTATCAGACAGAGAACATCCCTAAGGATCGAAAAGCATTATTGTGGATAAAATACAATAACATATTTGTCAAATGCAGTAAGTTGGTTCAATATTTGTTTGCTAGTAACTAGAAAATGAAGGAATAAACGATGAAGAATCTTATTTAATATAAGAAAATTCTATGTTGTGGAAAATCAACTTTTACCCTAAGCTTAGCTTCTGCCACGTCGCAATATTAAGGGTAAAAGATGTCAAAAATCTGCTTTTTCTAACTAAATGATGTCATCAAACTATAATGATGTATTATAACTTTCAGTTTGGTTCAATTGCTCTTCAAAATCACATTTCCCTTACATGCCAACTAAAAAAGTCATGGTTTAATTGGATTACCAAATGAACAGTATTCACTTTTTCGAAATTCAAATTTGAAATTCACTTTTGGGGGCAAACTATCACATTTGAAATTCAAATTTCATAACTCTTTTCTATAAGATTCAATTCTTATACAAATATCTTCTTTCATTTTTATTCTCTCTCACTTTTTCTCATCTATGTTTCATCATCTCCTCTATCTTTTTAATCTTCATTTTCTTATTTTGCAGGAAATGTAAAGGAAATGCAAGGTAACAAGAACAACTCTTCTTTCTTCTTAATATCCTTCTCTTTGCAAACTTGTCTTCATCCTTTTATGTCCTTCATATCATATGTTAAACTAAACTAAGTTAACTTTCTTCTTTTTTCCAACTAAACTAAGTAACAATTAAGCGAGTTTTCTAAATTGAATATCACCATAAAAGATTTTTTTTAAAAGCAATAAGAAACAAAATTTTAGATTCACCTAATTTTTTTTGGAACTATAATATCATTATTATGTATAAAAACCACACTTGTAGGACTCATGGTATTGTAAATCTCAACAACTGTACTGTTTTTTTTTAATGCATAAAAGAAAGAGTGAGAAAAGAAATATTTATGTATGAGGAAATAAGAAAAAATAGGAGGACCCAATTTTCTTTCTTTAGTTTCATTTAATGAGTTTTTTTTTTTTATCAACAGCAGCAACAACAACTTACTTTTTATTTTTTTTTCTACACAATTATATTTTTTTGTCAAAACATAAAACTATCAATAGAAACAAAAAAATTATTATTTACAAAGAGTGTAGGAAAAAAAAAAAGAGATAAGAAAATAAATACAAGCATGGATAAATAATATATAGATTTACAAATGAAATTGTATTTTTCAAAATGACTTGCTTATGATCTAATTTTTTTTGTTTTTTTGCAGGAGAATGCCTCCCTTTAACAGTTATTCTCTCTTTCTAACAAAATATTTAGATAAAAAAAATGTGTCCATAAAAGGTAAATCCGTAAATGAAATATCATAAACTTTTTCTATAAATACTATGAATTTATAGAGATATAAGAATTTGCCTTCTCTGGATAAAAAAAATGTTCAAATCAAATGGCAGAAAGATGAAATAAAAAAGGAAGTAAATGAAAAAAATAGAGGAAAGGAAAAGAGCAGAAACATATTATGTAAAGAACTGTAACAAAAAAAATGTTAAGTGTAGTACCCTAATTTTGTCCTACGCATTTTAAAACAAAATCAAAAAAAAATCAAAGAGGGGAAAAAGTCAAAAGTCAACAAAAGTCAACAGAAAAGTCAACTTTTCAAAATTGAGGACTTCGCAATGCGAAGCTCACTTCGCACTGCGAAGTCTGCGATTTTTCTGCAGATTTTTGGTTTCTTGGATTTAATTCCAGAATTTGTTGCATATCATTTCCATAATTATTTTAAGTAGCATTCATGGCTAATTGGGCCAAGCAAAGCCAGAGTTGAAGGACTTGCCATTAATGCCAAGGTTGGAAGCTTTTTCTTCCAACCTAGCATGTGACAAGCAAGTGGGCTTGCCCTTGGGCAGCTCTAGTCCCTCCCAGGTGACCAGCTAACCACTACAAGGTTGCCAGCCACCTGCTTGAGGACTTTCCTCCTGCTTGCTCCCCCAAAAACCAGTCAAACCAGCTGGATTTTTCACTTGAAAAAACCATGATTGCCTACTCTGTTTTGCAGCAACTTTTCACCCTCTCACACCAGCCATAAGTAGCCTTTTCATCCCTCAATCTCTGCACATTACAGTGCACGTTTTTATTGACCAACCATTGAGATTGCAAGGATTGATCCCCAAGCATTAGCCAATTGCAAATCAGCTTTGTTCTTCATCATTACCTTCTAGAATTAGTTGAATTTGTGGCTGAAATCAAGCTGGATCTTGCCCCTTGGTACAAGGCAAGGTTGCCTCTATCCATTAGCATTTAATGCAAAGGGATTCAGCTTAATCTTGGCCACAAATCAGCTGAATTTTGGGATTGTGTAATGATGACAAAGATTTGGTTTTGGCCTATAAATAGAAGGCAATGCCCAAGGTTTCAAACACAGTTAACAACAGCATTTCAAGAGCAGAAACTCTACTCATTTTAGCCTACAAAACTCCACAAAATAACCAGAAACAATCAATCCAACACAAAGCTTTCCAAAGTTCCAAAACCTTCACCAATATTCAAACCTCTTGTGAAAGCCTCTAACCAAATCAAATCAAGTGCAGCTGGAGCTTTGCTAAGGAGTTCTGTAAGTTTCTAAGCACTTATCTTGCATTTACAATTGTGTTTGCATAGCTATTTTGGTTCAAAACCTTTTGATTCTAAAAAACCCCCTTTTGAATTTCAAAGAAATTCCCAAGGTTTTCAAAACATCAAAACTGGTTTGTCCAACCTTTTTCACCCCAAAAACTCAAAGTTTTTCACCCATCTATAAGGTCCTGAGTGTGTTCAGAAGTTGTTTCTGAACAAAAGTTCAGAAACAGCTTCTGAACCCAAAATTTCGCATGCTTCGCAGTGCGAAGTAATGGTCGCAGTGCGACCATGACAGAACTCAGAACCTGAGTTTTTGTGTCAAAATGACCAATTTTTGAGGTTCTAGCCCCAGAGCTCAGAACCTAAGAGTTTTTAAACCCATGTTCTTCAAACCACAACAAGGATTTTGCATAATTTTGACAAAATCACAAGTTCGTATGACCATTTTGTGGATAACTTGCAAAACAAGTTATCTTCCCAAACTCTCAAACAAGCATGAACAAACAAGCTATGTTCATCATTTCAATCTAAACTTGAACAATAAATATTGTTCATGATGTTCAAAACTCAAAGATGAACATACACCGTTTACGTTCGCATTTTCGCAAAATGAGACGAACTTGCGCGTTTTTTAGCAAATTTGCTAAACCTTCCCATTTTGGGTTTTCAAACCAAATGTTTTGACATACCTTGGGATTTCTAAAGGATTCGACCCAAAAACATGAATGAAAAAGGGATGGTGTGACGTATGTCTCTCCATCGCCCTGATTGTACGAATGCGTGACGTATGTCTCGTCGCTCGGACAATCGTCATTCCCTTTTTTTTCAATATGTACAACCCTAACCAAACCAAATCTTGGCCCCTTGTGGTCAATCCAAACCTTTTGGTCCCCCGTTGGCCATTAGACTCAACCCCTCGACTCATTTGAGTCCACTCGGTCAATGTTCGACTCGTCCGAGTCCATTGTACCCGTTCTTGATCTCAGTGGATCAATCGAACAATCGCCCGACTCATTTGAGTCCACTCGGTCAATGTTTGACTTGTATGAGTCCATTGCACCTCCCTTGGTCCCATAGCGACCAATTCAACCCCTTACTCTAACGGACGTACCTTTTAACAATTCTAATGTGATTCACGAACAAACGCTTAATAAGTCTCCAAGTGCGAGCATACAAGCTACGTTTTAATCGCAAGAATTCGGTTAAAACATCGTCCATTTAAAATCAACCAACACATGTACGTTTTTCTACCAAAGAACTACGTACGCTTTGAATTCTCCGACTACCGGGAGATACGTAGGAGCAAGATCGACATCTTGTCAAGCGCAATAATAAAAAAAACTTTTTTCTTTCGTTTGTTTTTATCTCTTTTCCCCCCTTTTATTATGTTTTTAACATAAATGAACATGCACGCAAAGTATTAAAAAAAACAATTCAAGCTTTGACCAAATAGAAGGTTCCCGTTGAGTACAACGGACGTGAGGGGTGCTAATACCTTCCCCTTGCGTAACCGACTCCCGAACCCGACAATGGTTGCGATGACCTAATCCTTATCCTCATCGTCTAAAGGGTTTTATTATCGTTTCCCTTTACAACAAAAAAAAACTTAAGGGTTTATCAACGTTCCCTTTACACAAAAACTTTGGTGGCGGCTTCACAAAGGCCCTCCGAGCGTTTGCGAACGACCTCGGAGGATTTGCGCGTCTTTTTCCCGAGGAAAAAAACGAGGTGCGCACAGCTGGCGACTTCACTGGGGACCCTGTTCCCACTAGTGAGTCAAGCCTAACCTATTTGGTTTAAAGTCAATTGTTTTATTTTCTTTGCGTGCCATGTTTATTTATTTTATTCATACATGTTATATTTATGCTTTATGTTTATATTTGCTTTATCTGCTTTATATTCATATTATATATATCAAATGCGGGGGTTACTTGAGTGATGTTACTCCACATTGTTCGGGTTAATGCCGGACGTGTGAGGCTCTCTACCCGAGCTTGAGAAAAAAACTAAGTTAGAAGGAGGTTGTGTGCGGAAGCCCGCGTTGACGTATGTCCGTGAGGTAGGATGTCCAACCCCGCTTAGATGAGATTTTCACGTGGAATTAATTGAAGTCATGTCGACGTATGTCCATAGACAACCCTAATTCCATGTGAGGTCTATGACTCTAAGGACCTCTTCTTAGGATATTTCACCATTTAGAGCCTACATGTGAGGATGGGGGGGAAGTTCCAAACCTTCATAAACCATACCCTTGCATAACATTTGCATTCATGAAAGTAATTTTCGCATCGTTTTGCTTTATAGGAGTTTAAAAAGAACAAACAAATATTAGCAAAAAGAAATATGGATTCCGGGAACAAAAATACGCTTGCCTTCAAAATTAAAGCTCCTAGGGTGGAAAGTTTATTAGCTCTAAGCAAGAGGCTCTCTTCGGTCCACAAGAACATCTTCGAGGCAAGCTATGGGCTAATCCTTGATCTTTTACCCGTGAGAATAGATTCAACCGCCTTAACCACTTTGGCGCAATTCTTCGACCCACCTCTACGGTGCTTCACGTTTCAAGACTTCCAACTAGCACCAACATTGGAAGAGTTTGAGAAGATTTTGGGTTGTAGCATGAAAGGTCATGAACTCTATCTCGGTCCGGGAAAGGATCCTACATTTGAAGCCATCGCCGAATCCTTATACCTCGACACCCAAGAAGTGGCATCTAACTTGGAAGTTAGAGGGAACCTTAAGGGATTTTCAAGAAAGTTTTTGGAAGCCAAAGCTCGGGATTTACTAGCCAACAAAGAGGTAATGGCATTCAACGCCATCTTAGCCCTCTTAGTCTACGGGATTGTCTTATTCCCCAACATGGATGATTTCGTAGACTTTCCGGCTCTAGAGGTGTTTATGACTAAAAATCCAGTTCCTACAATCTTAGCGGATTTTTATCATACCCTCTACTCAAGGCATGAACAAGCAAGGGGACGCAAAATTACTTGTTGCACTCCCGTGGTGCAAATTTGGATGATGTCCCACATGCCAAGAAACCGAGACTTTGTGGAAAACCGGGCCAAGCTCAAATGGTCGCAACGGATGACAACCCTCGCCGAGAAGGACATCCATTGGTTTTCACCAAACTTAGAGGACCCGGAAATTATCCTCAGCTGCGGGGACTTCCCCAACGTACCCCTCATTGGTACTAAGGGATGTATTAATTACAATCCGGTCCTCTCTCTCCGACAACTAGGTTTTTCAATGGAGGATAAACCTAATGACCTTTTGTTGGAAGCTTTCTACTTAAGGGAAGGCGATCAAGACCCGGCATTGCTAGAGAGAATCCGGGGAGCATGGAGCCAAGTACGCAAGGGAAGGGTCGGCAAGAGAAACTGTGTCGCCAAACCCCTTTATACTCAATGGGTGAAGGAGAGGGTCAAAGCAATCAAGTTACCCTTCGTGGTCATAAACCCTCCAAAACCTCCTACACCTAAACCTATTGCAATCATTCCCAACAAAGAAGTGGAGGGCCTCAAGGCTAAAATTCAAGAACTCCAAAACAAAAACGGAGACTTAGAATTGAAGCACCTCCAAGCTTTAGGAGAAATTACTAGGACGAAGAGAGATCGTGATGAAGTATCACATTCTCTCCTAGTATGCCAAAAACGGCTAAGAACCTCCGAAGGGAAAAGGGATTGGATAGGAGGCGGCTTGGTTAGTGCGGATGCTAACCTTGTGGCCAAGGACGAAGAGTTGGAAAGAATTCTACATTCCAACCAAGAGCTCAAGAAGTTTGGCGAACTAGCCATCGAAGCTCAACGGAAATGGAGGTTGAAATTCCAAGAGAAAAATCAACAGCTCCAAGAAGTAGTGAAAGACTACAAAGAGCAGCTTCAAGCCGAACGCGTCCAGCGGCAAAGACATGAGAGTCTCTCTCATCAAGGGAGGCTAAAGTGCAATCTTCTCGAAGAAGACATCAAGAAATTCGAAGAGTACTTCGACAAGATTGCAAGAGCTCATGGGGACCACATTGCACAACTACACGATGAAATTAGAAGTGCAAGAGTCAAGCTAGACCAGCGCAAGGAAGTGATTGAGTATGTATGGCAAGACGCCACCCGATTAAGTGAGGATTTCACTAAATTGGTTGCATTCTCAAATTTGGTGATCACCCAACTTCCAAAGAAGCTAGCGGAGGCCGAGATGGTCATGCCCTACTTTGTCATCCCTATGGAGATCCGGAAGTTTATGAAGTTCTGCAAGGACACCATAGATTTCTATAGGGAGGAGATGAGCAAAGCCGAGAAGCGAGCGGCTATTTGATTTGTAATAGCATTAGTTACACTTTGTAAACAAATGTTATTTAATCAAATATATTTTGAAGTATAATCAATTTCCCGGTCTTTAATATTTTGAATTGCTAAATATTAATCGTGCACCTTTAAACTCCATAAAGCAAAATAAAAAAAACGCATATTTTGCATACGTACATCCACATGCATCTTCATGCACATTTTTCAAAAAAAAACTCATTCATGCCCATTTAAACAGTTCAAAGCAATCATAGCCCGAAAACCCCGAAAGCCCTCGGTCCAAGAACCAGATACTCAACACTCGTACGGAACACGAGCTAACAAACAAAGGATCATGGACAATTTGGAACAAACTCAAGCGGCTTTGAGAGAAGAGGTTGATGGAATGAAAGGAAAGATGGATCAGATGCTAGAATTAATGCAAGCTCTATCGGCACGAGAAAGCCACCCTCGCCCAACAACGGATGCATCCAATGTGCAATGGCCTCCTTATGGTTTACCTGTGAATTATACCCCACCCTTCGAAAATGAGGGTCAAGGACCACCTCCACCACCGCTCACAATCCCCGTAAGGAATGAAGAGCGTCGTCCTCAAGGAACCTCCACTACTCAGCATGAAGTAATTCCCCACGATGTGGAAAATAGCCAACTAAGGCAATCTGCTCCCGACACCACCCACCAAGACAATGATACCACCCAAATGTATCGAGTTTTGGAAGAAAGGTTGAAAGCTGTCGAAGGGTTCAGGCTCATACGGTGCCCACAACGCCTTGGACATGTGCCTAGTGCCCGACGTGGTAATTCCTCCGAAGTTCAAAGTACCGGACTTCGAGAAATACAAAGGAATTCAATGCCCTCGGAACCATCTAAGGATGTTCTGTAGGAAGATGGCAGCCTACGCAATGAACGAGAAACTCATGGTGCATGTGTTTCAAGATAGCTTAAGCGGAGCGTCCTTGGATTGGTACATGCAGCTCGAGCGTACCCATGTCCAAACTTGGAAGGATCTAGCCGATGCCTTCCTAAAGCAATACAAATATAATTTGGACATGGCTCCAAATAGGATGCAACTACAAAACCTCCTACAAAGAAGCAACGAGTCCTTCAAGGAGTACGCTCAGCGGTGGAGAGAACTAGCTTCTCGTGTACAACCACCACTATTGGAAAGAGAGCTTGTCGACACTTTTATGGGCACAGTTCAAGGCCCATATTACGACAAGATGATTGGAAGCACGTCTGCCGGTTTCTCCGATCTAGTCATGGTTGGTGAAAGAATAGAAGACGGGGTGAAGAGAGGAAAAATCCAAGGCTCTTCAGAAGCTCAAGGTGGAGCTAGAAAGCCCCCCAGCAACTTTCACAAAAAGAAAGAGGGGGAGACAAATGCCGTTCTAATGGGACCATCCTACCCACCATCGAATCAAATGCCTCACTACCACTATCCTTATGTGGCAGCAGCAACGGCTCAAGGGCGTTACTCACCTCAAGTAATTCCCGCAACTCCACCTCGACAACCAGTAGTGTTGCCACAGCAAAATCAACAGCAACAGCAACAAGGCGGGTACCCACCAAGGAATCAAGCGAGCTCGAGGAACAGTTATTTTAATAGGCAGTTTGATCCTGTACCCATGTCTTATGGTCAAATCCTGCCATACCTAATCCAAAAGGGTATGGTCGAGACAAGACTACTACCACCAATGTCGCCACCATATCCACAGTGGTACGACGCAAATGCCAAGTGCGATTTCCACGCAGGATCCGTGGGGCACAATGTCGAAAACTGTAGAGTTTTCAAACACAAGGTGCAGGATCTTATTGACAAGAAGCTGTTATCCTTCAAAGAGGAAAGCCCCAATGTGAAGAACAACCCATTGCCGGGGCATGCGGGTCCCTCTGTAAATGCGGTGGAGGAACAAGAGGACTTTGGTCCAGTCAAAAGGGTATCCAATGTTAAAACTCCCCTGTCAACCATAAGGGAGCGTTTAACCGGCTTTGGGCTGTTCGAGGAAATGCACGCCAACTGTGAAGCCTGCAAGGTCAACCCGAATGAGTGCGAAGAGTTGAGGAGCTGTCTTCAAGAGTTAATGGACCAAGGTTGGATCCAAATTGGTTATATAAAGGATGGCACGGACATTGCTACCTTAGAGTCTAACAGCCCAAAACCTCTCGAGATTCCATACCAAAGGAGAGAGGTACCAATGCCAATACAACCCATAACATTCCACGTACCTGCACCCTTCTCTTTTGAAAGCACAAAGAGGGTACCATGGAATTACCAACCTGTGGCCTATGTGGAAGGAAAACCACTAGCCAAAATTGAGCCCAGCATCACTAACATTACCGGTGTTGGAGGAATGACTAGAAGTGGTAGAGTCTTCGCTCCGAAAGAACTCGGGAAGACGCCAGCTGTACTACCAAAGGAGCCGCTCAAAGAAAAGAGCAGTGGAGGAAAAAGAGAACCAAGCGGGGCCTTCTCAAAAGACAATCCCGCAAAAAGAGGCCGAAGAGTTCCTAAGGATAATCCAAAAGAGCGAGTACAAGATCATTGACCAGCTAGGTCAAACTCCCTCCAAGATCTCCATGCTATCCTTACTACTCAGCTCGGAAGCACACCGAGAAGCACTACTGCGGATCCTCAGTGAGGCACATGTCACCAAGGACATTCCGGTGGACCAATTCGACGGGATAGTCGGAAATATCACCTCAAGTAGGTACTTGGGTTTCAATGGCGATGAGCTACCCGACGAGGGGCACATTCATAACCGCGCCTTACATATCTCCGTGAAATGCATGGACCACATCCTCTCAAGAGTGCTAGTGGACACGGGGTCATCATTGAATGTCATGCCCAAGACTACCCTTCTCAAACTATCATGTGAAGGGACCGTAATGAAGCCTAGCGCCTTGGTCGTAAAAGCTTTCGATGGGTCAAGAAGAGCCGTCATAGGGGAGATCGACTTACCGGTCCAAATCGGACCTAAGGTTTTCACCATAACCTTCCAAGTCATGGATATTAATCCAACATACAGTTGTCTTCTCGGACGACCATGGATCCATGCGGCCGGAGCCATTACCTCTACCCTGCACCAGAAGCTGAAATTCATCATTGATAACCAAATGATTGTAGTTTCCGGGCAAGAGGACATGATGGTAAGCCATCTCTCATCTTTCCGTTATATAGAAACGGATGAAGAAGCTGTGGACGTCCCATTCCAATCTTTGGAAGTGGCGAATGTCGTGACATTGAGCTCGAAGCCCAAGGAAGAGGCTAGGACAGCCATGTCATCATGGAGGGCGATAAGAGAGGCCCTAGAAGAAAGCCGACCCACCGGATGGGGCAAATTAGTGGACATACCGGAGAAGAAAAATCGCTTCGGGTTGGGGTATCATCCATCAGCCAAAACTTTCTCAAAGCCTCCAAAGCAAGGGATCCTCCCCATTTCGGAAACATTCATCAGTGCGGGGTTTATCCATGAAGATCAAGTGGCTCTACTCGAAGATGTAGACGAAGACGTGCCTGATTTGGTGTATCGTTGCGCTTCGGATGAAGCTTTGAACAATTGGAGGGCTATCGCAATTCCCGAGATCATTACCAGGATCAAGTAATAAACCATGTTTGTTTGTTTTTTACTTTTAAATAAAAAAATCATTTAGCTCTGCCCAAGGCAAATGATTAGTCGTGTGGGGCCCCCATGTTTTAAAAGTTATTTACAATCATGAATAAAAACACTCTTTTATGTTCATTTGAGTCTTTTTCTTTTTGCATTTGTTTTAAAAAAAATTTTTCTACAAAAAGCCTAAAAAAAATCATACTCATGCAGATCTACAAATCCACCCTCCAAAAACAACACTACCTTAAACCCTTATGACTTCGATTGCCCGATTAATCAAACGGAAGATGATGAAGAGGACGATTATGAACCGCCTGAAGAATTGTCTAGACTTGCAAATCAAGGGGATAGGGTAATACAACCTCACCAAGAATCAGTTGAAAAGGTCAACTTGGGGACCGAAGAGGATAAGAAAGAGGTCAAGATAGGAGCCTCCCTGCACGAGAATGTGAAAGGAAAGTTGATCAAGCTTCTGCAAGAGTACGTGGACGTATTCGCTTGGTCGTATCAAGACATGCCGGGTTTAGACCCTAACATCGTTGTACACAAGCTGCCACTCAAGCCGGAATGCCCGCCAGTGAAGCAGAAATTGAGAAGAACTCGACCCGATATGGCTCTCAAGATCAGAGAGGAGGTCAAAAAGCAATTCGATGCCGGCTTCTTAGCCGTAACCAAGTATCCAACATGGGTTGCCAACATTGTGCCAGTTCCGAAGAAGGATGGCAAGGTGAGAATGTGTGTGGATTATCGGGACTTGAATAAAGCAAGCCCAAAGGATGATTTCCCGCTACCACACATCGACATATTGGTGGACAACACAGCCCAATTCTCAGTCTTTTCCTTTATGGATGGTTTCTCGGGATATAACCAAATCAAGATGGCTCCAGAGGACATGGAGAAAACTACATTCATCACCCCATGGGGAACATTCTGCTATAAGGTAATGCCTTTCGGATTAACAAATGCCGGGGCAACATACCAAAGAGCAATGGTGACTCTTTTCCATGACATGATCCATAAGGAAATTGAGGTCTACGTCGACGATATGATTGCCAAATCCCAAACGGAGGAGGATCATCTAGTCCATCTACAAAAGCTTTTCGAACGCCTAAGAAAGTTCAAGCTGCGCTTAAATCCTAACAAGTGCACATTTGGCGTTAGATCCGGGAAGTTATTGGGCTTCATCGTCAGCCAAAGAGGTATTGAAGTGGATCCCGATAAGGTGAAGGCCATCCAAGAAATGCCAGCGCCAAATACCGAGAAAGAAGTCCGGGGTTTCTTAGGAAGATTGAACTACATCGCCAGGTTCATCTCACACATGACAGCTACCTGCGAACCAATCTTCAAGCTGCTAAGGAAAAACCAAGCCGTTCATTGGAATGAGGATTGCCAAGAAGCGTTTGACAAGATCAAACAATACCTGCAAGAACCACCGATCTTAATACCTCCGGTTCCGGGTAAACCCCTCATCTTATACCTAACCGTACTTGAAGGATCAATGGGTTGTGTGTTAGGACAACAAGATGAAACGGGAAGAAAAGAGCACGCAATCTACTACCTAAGCAAGAAGTTTACCGACTGTGAAACAAGGTATACTTCACTTGAAAAGACTTGCTGCGCTTTAGCATGGGCTGCTCGACGTCTAAGGCAATACATGTTGACCCATACAACTTGGTTGATATCGAAGATGGATCCCATCAAGTACATCTTCGAAAAGCCTGCCCTCACAGGGAAGATAGCCCGTTGGCAAATGCTGCTGTCTGAGTATGACATCCAATATGTTGCTCAAAAAGCCATCAAAGGGAGTGTTTTATCCGAGCACCTTGCTCACCAACCATTGGAGGATTATCAACCCATACAATTCGACTTCCCAGACGAAGATGTCGTAGCTTTGAATGACGAAGAAGTCACAAGCGATGATGAAGGACCAGAACCAGGAGCTCAATGGAAGCTCGCTTTCGACGGCGCCTCAAATGCCATGGGGCACGGTATCGGAGCAGTTTTAATCTCCCCAAGAAATGGATACCAACCCTTCACAGCAAGGTTGTGCTTTGACTGCACCAATAACATGGCAGAATATGAAGCATGTATCCTAGGCCTCGAAGCAGCAATTGATCTAAGGATCAAAAACCTTGAAGTATACGGTGACTCAGCCTTAGTCATCTATCAGGTCAAAGGAGAATGGGAAACGAGACATCCCAATTTAATTCCCTACCAAGCCCGGGTTGTAGAATTGATCAAGCATTTTGATGAAATCAATTTCCACCACATACCTCGAGAAGAAAATCAGGTAGCAGATGCTTTGGCTACATTATCATCAATGTACCAAGTAAATTCCTACAACGAAGCACCAATCATAAGGATGGATCGTAGAGACAAACCAGTTGTATGCGCATCAGTCGAAGAAGAACTTGACAACAAACCTTGGTTCTACGACATCAAGCGATACCTCGAAGAGCAAGAGTATCCAGAAAGTATCTCGCACACCGACAAGAGGACCCTCAGAAGATTGGCATCCCAGTTCTTCCTCAGTGGAAATACCCTCTACAAAAGAAATTATGACATGGTCCTGCTCAGATGTGTGGATAAACATGAAGCGGACATGCTCATCAAAGAAATCCACGAAGGATCTTTTGGAACCCATGCTAATGGGCATGCAATGGCAAAGAAAATCCTAAGGGCGGGCTACTATTGGTTAACCATGGAAGCTGATTGTTTCCACTATGCCAAGACTTGTCACAAGTGCCAGATTTACGCCGACAAAGTGCATGTGCCACCAACTCCACTGAACGTCATGACTTCACCTTGGCCATTCTCTATGTGGGGCATAGACATGATTGGAATGATCGAGCCCAAAGCGTCAAATGGACATCGCTTCATCCTCGTTGCCATCGACTACTTCACCAAATGGGTAGAAGCAGCTTCGTATGCAAACGTAACCAAACAAGTGGTAGCCCGATTTATCAAGAAGG
This sequence comes from Medicago ruthenica, assembly GCA_018208015.1. NCBI lineage: Eukaryota > Viridiplantae > Streptophyta > Magnoliopsida > Fabales > Fabaceae > Medicago > Medicago ruthenica. Next base: position 140,442 of record WNNG01000089.1, read on the forward strand.
AAATCATTTGCCGTTATGGTACTCCCCACAAAATCATCACCGATAATGGGGCAAACCTAAACAACAAGACAATGAAGGAGTTGTGCAAAGATTTCAAGATTGAGCACCATAATTCCTCCCCTTACCGACCAAAGATGAACGGTGCGGTAGAAGCAGCCAATAAGAACATAAAGAAGATCATCCAAAAGATGGTGACAACATATAAGGATTGGCATGAGATGCTTCCCTTTGCGCTACATGGCTACAGAACAGCCATTCGCACTTCAACTGGGGCAACCCCCTTCTCCTTAGTATACGGTATGGAAGCTGTTCTCCCCGTAGAGGTGGAAATTCCTTCGCTAAGGGTCTTGATGGAAACCAAGCTAGAAGAAGCTGAATGGGTCCAAACAAGGTTCGACCAACTGAATCTCATAGAGGAGAAGCGTCTGACGGCAATATGTCATGGCCAACTCTATCAAAGGAGGCTCAAGAGAGCATTCGACAAGAAGGTCCGTCCTCGAGAATTCAAAGAAGGAGACCTAGTGCTCAAGAAGATATTACCTATCCACAAAGATCCCCGAGGGAAGTGGACTCCCAGCTATGATGGGCCGTACGTGGTAAAGAAAGCTTTCTCAGGCGGAGCCCTGATCATCACCACTATGGACGGAGAAGAGTTCCCACTCTCAATAAACTCCGATGCAGTCAAGAGGTATTATGCCTAAAGAAAAAAGAAAAAAGAAAAAAAGCTCGCTAAATCGAAAACCTGAAAGGGCGGTTTAGGCAATAGAGAGCGTCCTGCTAGATTGAAAACCTGAAAAGGCGGTCTAGGCAAAAATTAAGGACATCAAAAAAAGGAAATACACCCCGGTGGATTGAAAAACTCGAAAGAGCGATCCAGGCAAAAGTTAGGGGTTAACAAAAAAGAAAGGCAATGACTGCAGCATCCAAGCTCCGGACAAGATTCAAGAGGAGAGGAATCGGTCTCGTCAGCATCTTCCACCAAACGAAAATCTCGAAGTCATAAGGAAATAGCATGTGTTGTGCCAAAACCAACATTTTCTTTTTGCTTTTTTCTTGTCTTTCTCTATCACTTCTCACTTTGTGTATTTTTTACCCATTCAAGAGGTCAAATCTGCATTGAATAAATTTCCTTTTTTGTTATTTTATGTTCTCAGTAGCGCATAAAATTTTGTTTTATTCATGATGAAAATGCTTTAAAACATGGGAAATAAACAAAAGAATTTTCTTCCAAAGAGAGAAAAAACAAACAAATTTTGCTTTATTTTGAATCTTCGTGAATTCTGAAAGAATTGCGGTAATTCCCACCAAAATATTGCACCAAAGGACTTATGCTCCCTAGCAAAGGCAAGTGTGTAGCTCGTAGCACGCGGAGCGCAAGAACCCCCGAGGGTTAGGAGGAGCAAAATTCCCCAGTAAACACCCTAAGCATCCAAACACCAAACAAGGCTGGATATCGATCATGCTTCCAAAATGATCCTTTATCCCCATAAGCCAAACCTCATTGATACTCCCCAGGGAGTCTCAACCCCAAACAAAAGTCCAATCATTATTGGCAAACCCACACAAATCTTCGGGCTTAGGCTCGAACTACACCGGTTTTGATCCCATTCGGGTATGTAGGCAAAGGACCTCGTCCTTCCAAACCGACCAACCAAAAAAACAAACAAAACACAAATCTTCGGGCTTAGGCTCGAACTACACCGGTTTTGATCCCATTTGGGTATGTAGGCAAAGGACCTTGTCCTTCCAAACCGACCAACCAAAAAACAAACAAAACACAAATCTTCGGGCTTAGGCTCGAACTACACCGGTTTTGATCCCATTCGGGTATGTAGGCAAAGGACCTCGTCCTTCCAAACCGACCAACCAAAAAACCAACAAAAAAGAGAAAGCCCAACTGTCGTGAACACAACCACAAACAAAGACCGACTCTGCTCGGCACCCAACCAACATTATTTTATTCATGCATGCATATTTAAAACCATTCATACACATGCATTTCATTTCATAAAACATGCATCCTCAACAAGGATTCTCCAGTGAGTATCACATATTCACCAACATCCATCAACATTCAACCAGGGGCACCTATTTAGGGTAAGACCGCAGCTCGTTAGGAATCGATATTCAGAAGCAGTGCCTGAATAAGATCACCTAGTTTAGGTATCGATCTCTAGAAGCAGTACCTAGAGTAGATCACCTCCCCCAGTGTATCGACCTTCAGTGTTAGCGGCTGAATAAGATCACGGCTCGTTAGGAATCGACATTCAGAAGCAGTACCTGAATAAGATCACCTAGCTTAGGTATCCACCTCTAGAAGCAGTACCTAGAGTAAACCTCCATCTTAGGTATCGACCTCTAGAAGCAGTACCTAGATAAGATCACCTACCTCAACGTTCCACCTCTAGTGATATCCTAGAGTAAATCACCACCCTCAGGAATCGACCTCTAGAAGCAGTGCCTAGATAAGATTACCTTCATCCCCCAGTGGATCTACCTCCAGTGTTAGCGGCTGGATACGATCAACCTTTACCAACCATTGCATTTCGCGAAGGACAAAATTCGGGTCCTTCTTTCTTTTTACTTAATTGATCTTCGCAAAGAGTTCATGAGATGCCCTCGGCACTCACGCACTCTATGCGAAGACACAATTAAGTAGGGGCAGCTGTAGTACCCTAATTTTGTCCTACGCATTTTAAAACAAAATCAAAAAAAATCAAAGAGGGGAAAAAGTCAAAAGTCAACAAAAGTCAACAGAAAAGTCAACTTTTCAAAATTGAGGACTTCGCAATGCGAAGCTCACTTCGCACTGCGAAGTCTGCGATTTTTCTGCAGATTTTTGGTTTCTTGGATTTAATTCCAGAATTTGTTGCATATCATTTCCATAATTATTTTAAGTAGCATTCATGGCTAATTGGGCCAAGCAAAGCCAGAGTTGAAGGACTTGCCATTAATGCCAAGGTTGGAAGCTTTTTCTTCCAACCTAGCATGTGACAAGCAAGTGGGCTTGCCCTTGGGCAGCTCTAGTCCCTCCCAGGTGACCAGCTAACCACTACAAGGTTGCCAGCCACCTGCTTGAGGACTTTCCTCCTGCTTGCTCCCCCAAAAACCAGTCAAACCAGCTGGATTTTTCACTTGAAAAAACCATGATTGCCTACTCTGTTTTGCAGCAACTTTTCACCCTCTCACACCAGCCATAAGTAGCCTTTTCATCCCTCAATCTCTGCACATTACAGTGCACGTTTTATTGACCAACCATTGAGATTGCAAGGATTGATCCCCAAGCATTAGCCAATTGCAAATCAGCTTTGTTCTTCATCATTACCTTCTAGAATTAGTTGAATTTGTGGCTGAAATCAAGCTGGATCTTGCCCCTTGGTACAAGGCAAGGTTGCCTCTATCCATTAGCATTTAATGCAAAGGGATTCAGCTTAATCTTGGCCACAAATCAGCTGAATTTTGGGATTGTGTAATGATGACAAAGATTTGGTTTTGGCCTATAAATAGAAGGCAATGCCCAAGGTTTCAAACACAGTTAACAACAGCATTTCAAGAGCAGAAACTCTACTCATTTTAGCCTACAAAACTCCACAAAATAACCAGAAACAATCAATCCAACACAAAGCTTTCCAAAGTTCCAAAACCTTCACCAATATTCAAACCTCTTGTGAAAGCCTCTAACCAAATCAAATCAAGTGCAGCTGGAGCTTTGCTAAGGAGTTCTGTAAGTTTCTAAGCACTTATCTTGCATTTACAATTGTGTTTGCATAGCTATTTTGGTTCAAAACCTTTTGATTCTAAAAAACCCCCTTTTGAATTTCAAAGAAATCCCAAGGTTTTCAAAACATCAAAACTGGTTTGTCCAACCTTTTTCACCCCAAAAACTCAAAGTTTTTCACCCATCTATAAGGTCCTGAGTGTGTTCAGAAGTTGTTTCTGAACAAAAGTTCAGAAACAGCTTCTGAACCCAAAATTTCGCATGCTTCGCAGTGCGAAGTAATGGTCGCAGTGCGACCATGACAGAACTCAGAACCTGAGTTTTTGTGTCAAAATGACCAATTTTTGAGGTTCTAGCCCCAGAGCTCAGAACCTAAGAGTTTTTAAACCCATGTTCTTCAAACCACAACAAGGATTTTGCATAATTTTGACAAAATCACAAGTTCGTATGACCATTTTGTGGATAACTTGCAAAAACAAGTTATCTTCCCAAACTCTCAAACAAGCATGAACAAACAAGCTATGTTCATCATTTCAATCTAAACTTGAACAATAAATATTGTTCATGATGTTCAAAACTCAAAGATGAACATACACCGTTTACGTTCGCATTTTCGCAAAATGAGACGAACTTGCGCGTTTTTTTAGCAAATTTGTTAAACCTTCCCATTTTGGGTTTTCAAACCAAATGTTTGACATACCTTGGGATTTCTAAGGATTCGACCCAAAAACATGAATGAAAAAGGGATGGTGTGACGTATGTCTCTCCATCGCCCTGATTGTACGAATGCGTGACGTATGTCTCGTCGCTCGGACAATCGTCATTCCCTTTTTTTTCAATATGTACAACCCTAACCAAACCAAATCTTGGCCCCTTGTGGTCAATCCAAACCTTTTGGTCCCCCGTTGGCCATTAGACTCAACCCCTCGACTCATTTGAGTCCACTCGGTCAATGTTCGACTCGTCCGAGTCCATTGTACCCGTTCTTGATCTCAGTGGA